>NDGN011556760.1:0-11812 GCA_002564285.1 Tympanoctomys barrerae | reverse complement strand
TTTTTTTTTTTTTTTTTTTTTGGTGGAACCGGGGATTGAACTCAGGCCATTGCACTTGCCAGGAAAGCGCTTATTCCAGTGAGCCATCTCCCTGGTCCCTCTGCATCCTTTTCTTTGATAAATTTAATTTGTAAAATAGATTGTACAATAGCTCAAATCTCTTTACGTACCTTAAGCCATTACAGAGTAATTAGGTTGATTTGTCAAAGTAAGATAAAAATTTTAAATATAACTTGAAATCAAATTCTACAAATAATAGGTCTTTGTGTAGGTTTTACTACTTTCTTATATAGCACTTTTCTCTGAAATAAGTCATAATAATTAATTCTAGACGAAATGTATGTTTGCAACATTACTGGATAGCTGTAAGAATAAATAATTGCCCTACCTCTTCAAGGTTAGTTACTTGTTTCTTCTAAACTTATAATCAACAATTACTGTCACTAAGGTATAGTCTCTGGCTCTAAAGATACCTTTTACACCAGAACAAACGAGTTTCGCAGCGCAGCTCAAATCACGCTGCCGGCCCCTAGTTGGCGTCTCACTCAGAAGCTGTAGCAAGCCTACACGCATGCCTGGCTGGAGTGGCTGGCCCTTAGAAATACAGAGAAATGGACACGTAAAATTACGAGCGGTTTGCGTGGCACAGGGCATCGCGAGAGCCTGTCCCAGGCGTAGCTCTCTTCCCGCTGCTAATAACCTGTATCAGTGATCGTTCATACTTTCTCCCTCCTTTATTTTTCTTTCCTCTTGACAATTTCAGGTATTCAAAGTTCACTGCCTGTGAAAAGAGTTAATTTTTTTTCTTTTCTTTTTTTTTTCATAAATTCTTATTGAGAAACCAATAGCAATGAGTCAGTTTCAAAACCGATTAATAGGACAGTATCCATAATCAGTACATTGCATAGTCGTCTTCATAGTGGTCATTCATAGTACAAGATGCAGACATGATATCCTGTCCAAACGCTATTAGTACAAATCTTTCTTCTCATTGTTTCTCAAATGAAACACCACTCTGACTTTTTTGTTCACTTTTATAGATACTTTATATGAATAAAAACGTGAAAAAGAAAGATAGTTTGGGGCTTCTAAGAGATCTGTAAAGATATCAAAAGACTTTAGTGATGATTTTTTTTGGAAACAGTTACTCTAAAAGTTTTGATTTAGAAACACAATTCAGTTTTAAGTGGACAAAGCTTTCTGAAGTTCATGATACAATAGACTTATTTAAAAGCACTCTAAAAGAGTTTATTATAAAATTATAAATAAAATTGTATAATTTATTTAAATCCATTAACAGCTTTTTGTCCTATCAAAGGAAAAATGTATACAGAGTAATTTGATTAAACTATTTGTAAAGGAGAAATAGCTTTCTGTGTTCATGCTATTGTAAATAATTGTCTTTTTCTTTATTAGAAACTTGTCTTTTTAAAAAAGAAGCCTATAAATATAGCAGGGATGCTATTGTGATTAGAAAAACATTTGCCCCTTTTAAAAAAATTATTCTTAGTTTTAGTTGTTTGCTTTTATTTTCCTCTTCCTTGTTTTCTTTTTGTTTTTAATACTGCATGGCTTTCCATAACTATACCTAACAATTTGACAAATCTTGTCTTATAAATATCACAATAGTAAACAACAAATAGCATATTTCTTTTGTTCTAGCAACAGGAGTTCTTCTGAGGTCTAAGATTTTGTAATTCTGTGAAATGTTAGCACGATTGCTGTATTTACTCAGGAATATTGTCTTCACCAATACTGAAGAAAAAATATTCAATTTTACTGTTCTCTGAATAGCTTTCCCTTCTAGCCTTTGGCTGATCATAAATAACACAGACACCTGTGCAGAAAGGTTTGGGAAAATAAGTGTGCGGAAACATTGGCTATTTTTTATTAAAATTAAAAATATAATATTTAAACAATCTGCAACTTCAGACACAGGCAAGTGTGGAGAAGAAGATAGTGAGTCTACGTCTATCAGCCAATCATGTCAAGCAGGTGAGAAAACTAGACACTTATCTAAAGCAACCCTTTTTGTCCTATTTTTGCAGGGAACAAAATCCAAAAAAGTAGAGTGAGAAAACGTCCAGATTTAGATGAGAGTTAGGTTCTTGCTCTAGCTGTGGAAGAAACATGCAAAGTTCAGTGTGTGGAGATGGGCTATGACTTGCTGTCTGCTGTGGAGCTAGGACAGGACCAGACAGCCCCAGTATCAACCTGCTTTCCTGTTGTTCTGTGGTTGTCTTTATGGTCCATAAAGTAGCCAACTTAGAAAGGACTTAATAACACTGAGTAAGGCTCAGCTGGAAAGATAGGTAAGGCATTGATATCTATTCCATGTTGAGTTATAATAATTCATGCTGTTAGCATACAGACATTTAAGTTTTAAGCTAAAATGTCCCTAGCTTGTAGTTTTTTTTCATCTTTACACACAGACTACAAGAGGAGACATTTCTAGGGTAGACTTCAGTTACAAAGTATGGGTCTCCTGTGTTTAAAAGTCATAATTTTCATATAACCAAAAGGTAAATTCAAGCCATAAACTCAAATGGTATAATAGGAATGCAGGTGATTCAGATGCTGATTTTAATATTTGTAGTAGCAAATGAAAGTTCTTAAAAGATGAAACTATTTTTAAGGAACATTGTATTTAACATAATGTTTCCAAAAGATTAGCATCTCAATGTGTAATCATTATTTTTAAAACATTCAGGAAGTATTTAGAAGACCTTCTCTGTCTGAAGCTTCGCAACTGAGTATGAATACCACACATAGAGTGTGCGCGTCAGTTCAAAGTAGCTGCATATCAAGAGGTCAGTAACCAGGGTGGCTGGTGACAACTGACCCATCCAGCACAGGTGGAATACAGTGAGGGAATTAGTTGCTTATGACCTGGATTGCACCTAGGAAAAGACCACCTGCTGAAAGCTACAGGTTTACAAACAGGACATGGAACATATGGCTGTTTTATTTTGTTTCCCTGGTATAGCTCAAATCTAAAACAATGCAAACTAAATCATAGTCCTCAAACTGGAGTAGATTCTGAGTGTGTATGGCAGTGATTTCTACCCGATCCTTCATGGGAACTGATTTGATTCTTACGGAAAGATAGGTTCTGACACATCCAGTGTAGTTTTAATGGTTAAAAGGTCTTCCTAAAATGTTTTTTCAGCCTTTTCTTACCAAACACACAATATTTAGACAATCACTTTCATTGAATTCCTTTCTTAGCCTTTAGATTTTTAAATTTTTTATTGCAGCGCTGGGGATCAAGCCTAAAGCTTCATACATATTTGTCAAGCACACAACCACTGAGCTACATCTCTAACACGTTAGAATTCCTTTTTTAAATTTTTTGTTCTTGCCAATATAGTTCTAACTCAAGTTTTCAAAAACTCATTTAAAATGCTAAAAAAATTAAATCTAATCCCTTCCAGTTTAGGAATAACTTTTAACTGGTAATTTTATTGTCCTCACTGTCCTGCTGTTTAAATGAGTTGGACCAGGGGGCCAGCGAGATAGCTCAAAAGACTAAAGTGCCTGCTTTAAAATAACAATTTAAAAATAACAATTACAGATTGAGATCGTAATCTTTTGAAGACATTATGTTAAATACAATGTTTCTTTGAAATAGTTTCACCTTTTAAGCAAGCACAGGGACCACGGTTTGATCCCTGGCACCCCATGCTATACCTGCTCTGCTCCTGGGAGCACTGAGCCGGCCAGAGTCCAGGCATATGGGCGCATGCCTGTAATCCCAGCACTGGGTAAATTGAAAAGAGGAGGATTACCACAAGTCTCA
Source organism: Tympanoctomys barrerae (assembly GCA_002564285.1). Taxonomy (NCBI): domain Eukaryota; kingdom Metazoa; phylum Chordata; class Mammalia; order Rodentia; family Octodontidae; genus Tympanoctomys; species Tympanoctomys barrerae. Next base: position 8,013 of record NDGN011556760.1, on the reverse strand, counting down.
GCTCTGTAGTGAGACGCTGTAACAACCAAATACATTTAAAATAAATAAAAGGGTTGGATCATGGACTGATACTCAGGATGTCCAGCCACGGGTTAGAAGATAGGAGCTGGGATTCATCCTGTGAGCTGTGGTGGAGGGCCCAGTCTCCTGCTGCCTGGTGGTATTCTATCTTAATCAATGAATACTGAGGTTTGACTTGAGGATAGAAGAAGGCCAATATTCATAGGGCATTCAAAATATGAATGCAATGAACGTAAGTCCTCAGCTGCAGTTACCCATCCAGGGTATCCATGTTTCACTCCATACTCCACTAACCCACTTAGGCTTAACTAAGAGGAAACAAAATTGGGTAGGTCTGGTGACATGCTAGCTCCACTGGCACTCTACATCCTAGCATCTCTTGGTTCCATACTGGCCTGCCCTCCAGCTGGCTCCCTGAGAGCCCACATCCGCATTGAAGTAATTTCACCCAGAGCCAGCCACATAGTCGACGTCAACCCCATTGGACCTGAGCATTCCCTCAGTACCAGGAAGTATGCCTGCTATTTTGACTAAGAAGTTGTATTTTGAAAAACAAATATATGCATGATCATATCATATGAGCCTTTGGTAGCTTTCCCTGAAATTATATTTAGGCATTTAATAAGGTCAGTTTAATTTTGTTCATACTACTTCTTTTCTTCAGAGCAATATTTGCTTAATGTGTGTATGTAGAAAATATAAATGTACACTATATCTTTATAGATTTAAGATATATTAAAATTTACTTTCAGCAAATAGCTTTTATATTTCTATTCATTATGATTCATATATTCAATAGGGAAAAATTATTGCATACAAAGATTGAATTAAACCAAATTAAGGCTAATATCTTAGAATACAAATACGTAGTTATGAAATAAGCTATCCCTAAGTTTCCTTTAAACAGGTGATATATCTTATTCCTTTCAAATTTCCTCAGGTTCCTATCTTTTCTATCTCAATTTTAGGAAAAGTCAGTATCATTATTTCCAAGAACAAATCCTAAAAGTCTGTGCTAAACTGAACTGCAACATTTAAGGATGTAGCTCAAAATTGGGTGAAATATGTCTTCTATTTTTTTTCTGTGTATCTTTGACTGTTCAGTGTTTTATTTTTAACTGTTTTTAACTCCCACAAGGTCTTTATCTCTGTGACACTGCAGTGCATGCAAAGCCCCAGCTTGACACAGAACAATAGGTTCCACTCCCTTCAGCCTAGTAATGGGTGAGCATTTTAAGCTTAAAACAGAACTGGATGTTTAAATTATGCTGATTTTCTGTCACTCCCTTCTTTATTTAAAAAAGTAAAATAGGAAAGGAGGTGAAAACTGTGTTTGTAATAAAAAAAAGCCACAATTGTCCTTATCAATCTGTGAATATTTTCCCTTCCTTGCCAAATAACATATTCATTAAAACTTAAGCAGCCAACAGTCAAAAGTTAAAGATATTTGCCATTGACCACAGTTTCACGTCCTTGGAAAATCCAACTTTTCTTTTTCTGCTCATGTCTAATTATTCTCAAGAAATAAGTCCACCACCTATATTGGCTTTCTCTTCAATATTATACGGGAAAAAATACTGTAGTTAAGTCATTAAATTAGGATTCCAAACTAACAAATGCAATCCTCATTCAGAATTAAGGCTTACTACAATTGATATTTATATGTGTATTTCCCTCAAATGATAAATTAATTTTAGCCTAATACTATGCTTCCTATAGCTCGGAAGAATTTGATTTAGTGACTAGAGCTACTGACCTGGTTAAAAAATCTATATAAACATCTGGTGCTGTGAAATAAAAGACACTAATACACGAACACTCATTTTCCCCAATGCCTGGTAGTAAACCATATTTATTATTGCTATGTTAAATGATTATATGTCTTGAGTTTTTCTCTGCCTCCCACCCTCAGGAACTTTAGAAATAGATATGCACTAAGCCATACAGAGTCCATATGATTTATGACTGTTGCTGAAGCTGTTGATAAGTTAGTAACAGTGCAAAATTTTCCTACTGCCTTTAAAAATATAATATCAGTTTTCTTAATTCTTGCTATGCCCCCAACAAATTATTTAACTTCCATGGTTACTCGCTGCAGGGTGGGAAATAACACAATGCGCAGATAAGCTGAATTCTTCCATAATAAACTCGTCTATTTGGTTTTCCTCCTTGTGTCTGTTTTTAGATTGTCAGTACCAGATAGCAAAAGCAAAAAATGGAATGGAAATGGGACAGAAACATCCTTTGGATTCCTATAAATAGTTATGTGCACTGATACTGTATCAAACGTACCTGTCATCTTTTATATACTGTCTACTTTTGGTAGTGTGTAGCAAATAAGTGAAGCCATATTGCTTAAAGCTGATTATGGGCATAAGTGATAGGGAAGAATCTAGCCCACTAATTAGCACACTGAACCTTGCCTATGCTTTGGTAATCTGTGCAACATATTAAAATAAGCAAAGTGGATCAGTGAGTTTCTCTCCTTAAATTTATGAGCTGGTACACTATAGTTAATTTAGGTCAAAATTTCAGAAATGATTCTTTCTGCTGCAAAGCTTTGTCTGTCTCGAAGTACTACGAAGGCCTTTGAAGACCTCCTCTGTGGGGCTGAGACTGCGCATACAGGAGAAACAAGAGCTTGCAGAGATCTCTGGCTCAAATGCAAAAGTGGACCAATAGCATCTTCATAAATGAATATGGGACTGATCCGTGCAAGAAGGGGTTATGTGAATTCCCAGGATCAGGAACAATCTCCATGAATTAGGAGATTAAGATACTCTTCTTGAAGATTTCTTAGTTGTGTTAGAAAAAACAAGAATCTTACAAATGAGGACCGTAAGCCTGCCTTGAGCTCAACTGAGACATGTGAAAATTCTTTTTGCCTGAGAATCCAAATGTCATGTTTGGAAATGGAAGAATAACGTACATTTGAAAACTGCATTTTATAAAATATGACTTTGTTGCCTTGCCTGAAGACTCTGGGGTTGCATGTCTAGCCCCCCGGAGGAAAAGGAGAAAGGGAATGTGGCTGCGGGATGATCTCTTGATCCTTGGGCAAAACTGAGGGAAAAGTCTAACAAATGCATCGTTTTGCAGTAAATTAGATCAGATTTCCGCATCTCCGCACTCAGTCTGTGAGCTGACAGTTCAGTAAAATGTTCCCTTGTAAGGTTGGCCCTCTTAGGAAAAGGGGCAATAATTCATCATTAGGATTTCAGAGTCCAGGTGTAGATGGAAACTGATGGGGCCTCCAGCGAGGCAGGAAAAGTGCATGGAAGAAGAAAATTTTATCTGAAGCCTAATTCCCTGGTTACAGCAGAGAATAATTAAGATAATATTGCTTCAAGAGTCCTTTAATGATTAAAAATCACATATGCAGAATCCATAAATTGGAGGGCAACAAATTGGAAGGCTATAACATCAGAGGACTGTTTAGTGCACATTGTACTGGAAAGTATACCAGTGGCATTGCCCCGTGTGGGCAGCCACCAGAGACCAGGACCATTCCAAGGACTTTGTTTAGATGCAACAAATCATTTGTCTGTTATTAACCCAGAGCTTGTAATTATGCAGATTGCCATAGATTTTCCTGGGCCTGGAAGTGAGATTGAGGGTTGTTCACAGTATAGCAGGCAGCTCAGGGCTGGCCATGCATTACTGAACTTGCCACATTTATCATGTTGACTGATGGCAGCAGAAGCAGGTCTCAGGTCCCAGTGGTTAATGTAGTGGGTAATTAACTGTCATTTGCCTAGTAATAGGCTGATGATCAATGGTTTGTGTGGAAACAAATTCTAATCAGGTAGCTGATAAATGCTCAGCTAGAGAGAGCAATTGAAATTGGGGAAAACTATGTCCAGAATTTCAAAATGGCATTGTGTGTGTGTTTATTAGGTATGTGCAAACGGAGTAATTCTTAACAATGGCTTTATCTCATATTAGCCAGATTTTATATCCATAAATATATCTATATCTGGAATAAAGCACAGCTATGTTTTCTTTGTTTCTCAAAAATAATAAAGGACAGAAGACACCAATGCACATGCAAGCTATGTGACTCCTAAACAGATCATGTGAAGCACACTGAACACTAAATGTTAAATTTTAAAAATCAACCAAAAATTTCTGCTCACAGAAGAATAGGCTAAAGGCTTCAGTTTGCAATGGTTTCATGTTTAACAATGCCGGCAAGAGATGCCAGATATCATATTGTTCATGGAATGCTTTTTTAAAGAGAAAATAATTTCTCAAACTATGGATTTCTAAAGTGAGAACATATAGGTTGAGCTATATTTTTTGATAAATATTTGTCAAAGAAGATAAACACTTAACCATTTTGAGTTCAATCTTTTCAACTCTAAATCTTTCTTACTTTTATAGCAAGTCCTCAAGTACGGCTAGCACACTGTTTAGAAAGCATTTGCAGTTTCTACCCTCAAGGCGCTTACGCTTTCCAATAGACGAGCTAAGAGACACATGAGGGCAAACAATTATTGTGCCTTTCACCAGCCATTTCGACACTGTGCTCCCAGTTCTACCTAACTGCTATCATTAGCCTGGTGGGAAGAAATGGTTACAACCCTAAAAAACGAACATATGTATCTTCAGCCGAGACTTCTCTCTGAAAGACGCAGACAGAAGGAGGAAGAGAGACTTCGCCTGTTTGTGCGTAATCCTTCAATTTACAAAAATGAAAGGCTAAGATTTTTTAAAGTACATTTTTATAACCAAAATGAGTTTTCTCCATAGCACCTTTGAATTCATTAGTTTAGAACTGCTTTTAATTTGTTCTTTCCCATGAGAGCCATTATATTTTTCTCCCGTCAGGCTGATGCTGGAGCAAAGAAAAAACCCAGCAGATGTGGTGTTTTTCATCTAGTTTGCTTCCCGGTTAAAAAGTGCATTAGCTACTATGCACAAAACACCACTTTTAATCATTCTTTACCACCATTAACAACTTTAAAGGGACTTGCTTAAAATATTGCCAGGTGCAAATGGGTAAAATGTTCTATTTTTTTCTCCTTATGAAGTGATGACATTTTATTCTGCCCTATTTTTAGGTCATTACAATAACAGTTGTGGATATCTATAACCAATAGGATATTTTAAAAATATTTTCTTCCCAAACAACTCCTGTGGTTCTGACAGTATATTACGTCTCAGCTCCTGATCTAGCTATCTACAGTTTACAGCCTCATTTACTTTAATGTAATACCTGAATAACATAATCATAGCTATAACCGTAGTATAGGGCCAGAAGGTTCATGTACTTCACTGGGTTTTGTTTTGTTTTGTTTTTACTACTTCAATTGTTTGTTCATAAATGTATTTTTAATAATAATAGCAAACCTTTTAGTATCTATCACAAAAACCCAGAAAACCATTCAAATGGGTTCCTTTTCCAACTAAAATGTTCAATATGCAATGTTAAGATCAGAGTTACATTGCTTTTGCATTTATTGTATATACTAACAAGTAGGTTATGGCTGTAAATGTACCCTGATGACTTCTCTGGTCTGCAGTTGGGTAAGCCTCTCAATCTATTGGCTTCTCCCTTTCCTTTTCAAAAAAGACGCGATTTTCATCAGGAATGGTCAACCGAAGATGTTCTGCAGAAGTATAGTGACGTATACACCCAGGATAAAACACATTTGTGGACATAGTAAGGCATTGCATCTCGCTAGCTTTACAGGGAATATTAATGCTTTCTCTCCTCACAGACTCAGATTTCCCCGAGTTTGAAGAAAAACATGTTTTCTGTTGTAGGCTGTTCGGTGTAACGGGCAACTGTGCTGCCTGTAGCAAGCTCATCCCCGCCTTTGAAATGGTTATGAGGGCCAAGGACAACGTCTACCACCTGGACTGCTTCGCCTGTCAGCTTTGTAATCAGAGGTAAGCACGAGTCTTTTTGGCTTCTCCTAAATGGAAATCCTCTTTCTTCTAGCTAGTGACTTCATCGGTGACAGCGATATGGGCATACTCCACTTAAGTAGCAATTAATCTCAGGACTTTTTTTTCCTGCAAAAATGCAGTCAGTGCCTGAAACTAATCTGTGGGGGTAGAAGGTCTTACGATGAAGTTTGAAAGAAATGCATCATGGAACAGCGTGGGACTAAACAGAGCATACTTCTACCAACTTTGGGGCTTCTTCTTCTTCTTTTTATTCTTTTTCTGGCTTTTTCAGAGTTAATTTAAAATACCTTTACTCTTTCACATTACTTTAGTGAGCAAGTAAATGGACACCCTAGCAAACATACCTGAATGTGTAATGGGTATTTTGTTTCTATTCTATTTATTCTATTCATAGCTTTTCTTCATTTTGATATCTTCTCTGAAACTGTAACCATGGCTTACACATGATTTTATTTTTACAAATAATTTTAATCTCTTTGCGGATGGGACCAGATAGAGCTAGTAATCAGGCAATTATCAGCATTGAAGAGCAGCAATGGAAAGAATTTCGCACTGCAAATCTAGGATCCTAAATTCTACTGTGTGCTCTGTCATAAATTGGCTGTTTAACCTTAACTCAGCCACTCTGCCTTTTCTGATATCATTTTTCCTTATTTGTAAGGTAAGGGAGCTGATTTAGTCAATTTTGGAAATTTCAACTCAGAAGAATTATGGTTTTCTTATTGAAAGTTTTACTTTTCTTTGCAGAGAGATGTATACTCTTGTATGTGTATTAGCTGTAGAAACTTGGGTATGTTTGTCTTTCATATCCATAAAATAGAAACACTAGTACTTGCAAAGTTTGAAAATAAAATAAAATAAATTATATCTAGTAGTAGAAATACAGTGAGCTTTCCAAAGTTTGTGTTTATAATTTACTTTAATGAAATTCTACTACACTGACCTCTCTTTCCTAAAAGACAAATTTCTTTGTAGTGTCTCTTGCTAAATGTAGAGGATTAGGACATGGCCCAGAATATGACTCTGATGTCACCTTTACCTGCATAATAAGAAATAGTTTTAAATAGCGATTCTTGCAAGAAAATGCTTGGAATCAAAGGAAGGTAATTCAGTCTAAGGTGACATTTAACCAAAAGTAAATTGGAAAATGCATGTTATTTCTAGTGAGAATACGGATGCACCGAGGCAGATGTGCACAGAGCCATTTACATACGTGTGTGCTATGTATCCATATTCATCTTTTTTTAAATTTTATTTTATTTTTAAAGTTTTAAACATGATACATAATTTTAATTTAACTTACATCTTAGTGGTACATACTTGCAGTGCATAATAATTATATTCATCATAGGGAGTTGTTACATGTACATAACACAATTCACTTTTTCCCTTATGTCCTTCTTTTTCTCTGCCTCCTGACTCTTTCTATCTCTTGCTGTGGTACCCATTTGCACAAGGTCTATCTCCCTGTTTCCTATTATTTTATTGTTTATCTATAATTTATTTATGTATTTGCTTTCTCATATAAATGAAATCACATTATTTAAACATATCTGTTTGATATACTTCATTTAACATAATTTTTTCCAAGTGTATGAGTTTTTACATTTTGGAAACATTCATATGCATTGTGGATTGGCTAAATCAAGCTGATTAGAAAGCTAATACATGTAGGCATGAGTTTAAAGCCAGCAAGGCCTGGGTGGAAACCTAGTTCTGGCAGTCACTGTGTACTATGATCTTGCTTCCTGTTTCTTTTTTAATCCATATTCATCTTAAAGGTATATTTGTATAAATTTAGAATAAATTCATTTGCTATTGATTCACTAATATCAACCACTAACAACAGTTATATTTGTGCAATAAAAAAGTTACTGCTGCCCTGCTTGTAAAAGCTTACATATTTGCAAGAGAAAATTTAGAAAATAAAAATAATACAGAAGAATATTGTTACACGTCTCACTCTTCCAAAATAAAATGTGTTAATATCTCAGTGTATGGGCAACTCTATTTCCTATGTATATAATACAAATTATGCATATTATCTACATTAGAGTATAGCCATATGTTTAAGCA
>NDGN011556752.1:0-13261 GCA_002564285.1 Tympanoctomys barrerae | reverse complement strand
CCAACAGAGAAAGTTGTGCTAAACTCAAAAGAGTACACTACGATGATGCCCAATCCAGGTAAAAAGATTTTCTCACCTTGGTGCGATGGACTGGATGCCAGAGACGGGCAACTAGAGGCTCACACGCATCACGACTGCCGCCTAAGACAGGAGCTGGGCCTTCTGCTGCCCTGCCTTCCTATAATGGGAAAGGTCTGGTTCAGTCCCATGTGAAAACATCTTGACCCAAGACAGACACAGTCCCCTCAAGGAATGATGGCCTTTAAAATTTTAAAGAAAAAAGGGGGACCTGTGGGAAACCTGTGACTGGTATCTACTTCATAATAGTGTCAGCCATACTCTTAAGTTTCTATTCCCCTGCTGAGTTAAGTTTCTGTTCCTTCCCGCCTTGCCCATTCCCCATGAGCCACGTGCTATGCCCCAGGGGTGGGACCTTCCCCCGTTGCCTAGATACCTGCTGATGTCAAGAGCCAGGACATTCCTCATTCCTACACTCCCAATGTATACCCAGTACTTCCTCAGAATAGAGACTTGATCAGAAAAAAATTAAATAAGTAAAATAAAATAAAATTCACTTTTCTTAACTGTATATGAAACTGGGCAGACGTCAGTTGCTGGCACTGAAGAACAGCACCAAGAGCCTTGTGTGTGTTATTTATTGCTGCAAAGCATGTTCAAAACGTAGCAGTTTAAAATAACTAAATATGGGTTGGCTCGTGGAGCTTCCCGGGGTCAGGAGCGGGAAGACTTGGTCGGGCAGGACCAGCTCAGGCTCTCCTGAGGCTGCAGGCCCTGGTGGGGAAAGCGTGTGCCCTGAAGGTGGCTCGCTCAGAGGCCTGTAAGCCCGTCCTGACGACTAGCTAGGAGGCCTCAGTTTCCCACCCACTGGCCTCTCTGCAGGGCTACTTGGACTTTCTCAGGCTTCCAGAGAGAATGAACCAAGAGGCCAAAAGAAACAACTGAACCTTTATGGTCTAGCTCTGAGAGCCACAGCTGTCCTTCAGCATCCTCGTGGTACAGAGTCCAGGCAAAGGCATGCGAAGTAGTAGGTATGGGTCATCAGGGGGCTGGGGGTCACTTTGGGACTGGTTGCCACAGTGATTACCATTAATATAATTCAGTAGGTTCTGGTTGTTCTTTCTTTTCTGGGGAGGTAGGGCATCTAGAGGAGGATACTATACAGCGAGAGTCATCAGTTGTTAAACTTTCTGCCTAGTGCCTTGCACAAGCTAAGCACATGTGCTACCACTGAGCTACACCCCAGCTCCCCACGTCATCATTTCTTTCTTGGTACTGGGGCTTGAACTCAGGACCTTGCACTTGCCAGGCAGGTTCTTATGCCACTGAGCTCTCTCCCTCACCTTCCAGGTCATCATTTCTTTTATGTCTTTGTAGTGAATGCAAACTAAACTCATCTTACCTTTAATGGACACAGGGCCCTGCCAGTGCCAGCCTTCCCTCCAGACTGTAGAATAGAACGGTAGCCAAGAGAGATGTGGAGCCCCCTCTCAGGTCCCTTATATTTTGGACAAAGAAAACCTACCAGATAAATAGCAACACGGGCCATGATGTTTCCGAAGATGCTTGTGGGCAATGTAGTCACCTGGAAGAGCAAGGGGAGGAGACAGCCCTGCATGCTGCGGCTGGGGTCTGTACACCTTGGCCCTCTCCAGCATGGACACCCAAGATGGCCAGGCACTTTAGAGATCCTGCATCCTAAGTCTGGGACAGGCAGGACGGGATGGATCTCTCACCTTCTCGCCCCCTCATGGAACACCCTTCCTTTGTATAGCACTCTGGGTTCCAGAAGATAGACCCCAATGAGCTCATGATGGCTTAGCTACCCCTACATCCCTGGAGGCTAGAAACTTGACTAGTGTGCAATCGGTATCACTAATTGCTATCATTAATAATAATTATTACTGAGCTGGGCTTGGTGGTACATATCTGTAATCCCAGCACTCAGGGAGCCTGAGGCAGGAGGATTGAAAGTTCAAGCCTAGCTTGGGCAATTTAAAGAGTTAGCAAGACCCTGCCTTGAAATGAAAAAATACAAAAGGGCTGAGTATGTAGCTCAGTCCAGAGGCCCCATGTTCAATCCCAGTACTTTAAATAATTACTATGATTATTGCCATTATTTAATATTTATCATCCTTGTGAAGGTCTCCAAGTCTTTCAGGTTTACTGGACAGCACTCAGCATGAATCATAAAAGTGACTCAGACTTTAATCCACTTACAGAGAAGCATTGGCCCACAGCCTTTAAAGATCACTGAGTGTCAGCTGGGGAGATAGCTCGGTGGTCTAAGTGCCTGTCTAGCAAGCACAAGAATCTGAATGTGATCCTAGGCACTGAATACCATGCCATCCCTGGAACACCAGGCATGCTGTGCTGGCCACCAAGACTGGGCATGGTGGCGCATGCCTGTAATCTCAGCACTGGGGAGGCTAAATCAGGAAAATCACTATGAGTGCAAGCTGTGTAGCGAAACCCTCTACCAAATACATAAAAGATTTTTAAAAAAATCACTGAGTGTCACAGGGAGAGCAGCTCTTCCTTTTCATGAAGCCAGGCTCTTCCTGCCTCTTGTCCTCTCCTTTCTTCTTGCTTCTCACAATATCCTGTGCTTGGAGTGCCTGGCATGAACACATGGGTCATCATAGGAAAGTTCCCAAGGAATCTCTAACTGTATTTGTCACTTTTGTGTCACACACACAAAAAGAAAAAAAAGACGCCTGAAACTTAAGGAGGTGGGGTTGATTTTTGGCTCACAGTTTGAGTGGGTTTGGTCCATGGTCAGTTGCCTCCAAAACAGGAGGGCGTGGCCAAGGCAGGAGGGCGTGGCTAAGACAGCACAGAAGTGACAGCTGCTCTTTGCATGGTGGCAAGGGAACAGGGAGGGGCAGGAGGACCCAGGATCAAGAAGATGCTCTTCAGGCCACACCCCCAGTGACCAGCCAAGCCTCACTTCTGAACACAGTACTTTAGGAGCATTTTAGACAGAAGGATTTTTTTTTTTTTGCTCCGAATGCCTTCAGGGCAGGTTTGACTGGTTTGAGTTGTGGGGATGGAACCACAGCAACCTGAGCCTGACTGCTTTGTTGTCAAGAACTGAGCTAAGGGGCAGGCCCCCAGGAGTATTTTAGATCTAAACCACAACACGCACACAAAACAGCGCCGTGCCACAGCCTTCAACACTTTCACCCGTAGTGGCCAGAGAGGGTTAGGTGTCAGAGCATGACCCTCAAGCAGCCTGAAAAGAGACACTGTGACATCCTGGTTCTTGCAAGTACCACTCGGACCCAGCCAAACTGTCACTATCTCACTGGGCTTCTCAGCAGTCCGTTCTCGACGGGTCAGGCTCCAGCTCCCACGCATGCTCCTCCAGGGTTCCCCTACCCAGAGCCAGTGTTCGGAAGGTCCATCTGCTTACTCTAGGGCTGGGGCCCAAATCCTGAACCAATGCCTTATCTGTAGTGGGGTCAAATTTTTAGACTCGTGCCCTTCCCAAATGGCTTGTTCTACTCCATAATGATTTGTGCAGTCCCCCCCCCTCCACTTCCCTTTTAAAAGATGCAGCCATCTGGTATAATTTTCTGATTTTTAGTAGTATTTTTCATCCAACTGACCTCTAAGTGTACATTCCTACCTAGAAGGCTGCTGGTTAAAGCGAAGATAAAATCAATCTGAGCAAACAAACCTTAAGTTTTCTCTGTGATGTTTCTCGAAGAAAGCATTGTGTGCTATCCCTTTGCACAACAATTTGTCGTCCCACACAGTGACTTCAGGGGCCCTCTGAAACTGCCTGTCCTCCTAAGTCTCCCACAGAGAGGTGGCGCCACAGAGCAAATCCCAGCCGCTCTGTGGACAGGTGGATGGAGGAGAAGTTCAGGGGCCGTTCCAGACTGATTTGCCGTGTCTCAGACATACGTGTAACATCTTCTTTCATCCTCCGCAGAGTCTGGAGTTGAATTCACTTTTTTTTTTTCTTCCCATCACTTAAAATTAAATTCTTGCCCTTAATACTTCTTTTCAGAACGGCTCCAAAAATGAAGGTGTCCTCTCATGCATATGAGTTACCCCGGAGTGTGCTGAAGTCTGAAGCTGAGGGAATTTCAAGCTTTATGCCCTGAGTAAGGCAAAGGTGTCTTTATTTTAGAAGATGCTTAGGACAGTTCATGCCACCTGCTCAGATGCCCTGGAATCGGTTGCAGGGTGAACTATAAAGACAGCGGATGCTGCCCATATCTGCTGCTGTGCCAGACAGGATGATGAATTCTGGGGTGGGATCGAGGTGAGTGGTGGCATCTGTCGCCCCTGCACGCACCAGACAGCCACTTCTCTAGGTAGACACTGGTCTGACGCCCTCCTTCACTGTTTGTCTGTGTAAGAGAGGGGCATTTCCACTTGCAACCTCGTGCAGTAGGGTAGTGCCTTCGGTACCGCATAGAACTCTCATAGAACGTCAAACAAATGCTCGATGAAATTTTGAAAAATTTTTGAAAAAGAAAAAAAAAAAACCCTGCAACTATAAGAAAGGAGGAAAAGACTAAAACAGTGGCATAGGTTTATCTCCCTGAGATTCCAGGGGGGAACCTGCTGATGACCTTTTCCTAGGAAAACAAATAAACAAACAAAAACAGCAAAGGAAACAGCTGTCACAAATTTCCGTTGAACACAGCTTTTGCCAAAGAAAAATTTAGGCTTTGCCTTGGAGCCCAGGACATGAACTAAAATTAACACTAGAGGGCGCTGTAGATTAGGAAATCCAGGAACTAGTGGCGCCCCAGACGGTGCAAGACGCTATCCTCCTGATTTTAAACCAACAAACTGTACATTTCACTTTCCGAGAACACTGAAAGTGACTTGTGTTTTCCCCATTTTTGCTGTGATAAAATTGTTCTAGATATGCTCAACTTGGAAAATATATGCAGCCTTGATTATATGAAATGTCAAGCCTGGCTGAAGTTGTAGAACTCAGGTCTACAGAGTGTAAGCTTTGCGCTTATAGCTTAGGCACTTCGTGTTCGTGTCCTATTTAAAAGCCTGACACTAAATCCCAGTCATGGTGAGCAGCTCTTCTCTGAGGGAATTGGGGGTTCAGAGGCGCTCCCAGAAAGGAAGGACGAGGAAGCAGAGAAAGTGACTCAAGAATAGGGAGGGATAACACGAGGCCTAATTACCAAGGCTGGTTACTGCTGTGGGCAACCAGAGCTCAATCCGGTGGGGTCTTCGGAGATGTATGTCGCAGGCTTTGCTGAATTTCCTGCCTCTATCCCATTGGCTGGGGGCCCAGGGGGCACGTGTCGCCTGAACAGCCAGTCTGCACATGCGTGCTTGCTGAACCAGCTCTTTCTGCCATCCCACACCACCACCTAGGGAACCCTGGGATCAAAGCCAACACCTGCCCAAGGCAGGGTGTCAAGAGGGTGAGGCCAGCGGAAGTCGCCCAAGTTGTTCACCACAGCTAAGGCCCAGCCAGCGGGTGCCAGCAGGGTGTCGGCAGTGCGTGGACATCTCTCAGCGCCGATCCTTGCCTGCCCTGGATTTCATCCAATTGGTCCCCAAGTTTTCAAGACAGAGGTCAGCTGAAATGCTAAAACCATACTCAGTATTCATCAAGTCCCTCTGCTAAGTCTTGGGTGTGGTGTGACTGTCCCCCAAGGGTCCATTATTCTCTGAGAATGATTCCCAGGGTGGCAATGCTGGGAGTGGTGGACCCTTTAGAGGTTAGGCCCCTGGAGCTTGAGGTATTTCTCCAGTGACCCCTTCGGTAGTTCTCACAAGAGAAGTCCCGTTCCATACATGATCATCACTTGCTCCTATACATCTCCTGCCACGGTATGCATGCTCTCCAGCCTCTCCAGAGGTCAAATCACTGGGCTGCCTGACCTTAGATTTCAACCCTTCAAAACTGTGAGCTAAATTGGTCAAGCAATGGCTGTGACTCATCCATATGGCTGACACTCACAAAGGATGACACTCATCCATTTTGACTGACTTTATCAGATACAAAAGCTACATTTCTTGTTGTACAGGTCTTGCTTTATCTTGGTTTTAACCATCCAGCAGAAAAGTATGAAAAGAAAGTATAAAAAGTAAAGCCACATGAATATGCTGAGCTGTAAAAAGCTCAAGTCAACAACTTTGGACATTGCCAGTCCTACAGATAACCCACTACTATTATGGACTACTGGACTATATTGGGAGATTCTGCTGAATTCAAGCACCTACAATATTTAAATGACAATGGATTGCCCTTCTCTGACAATGCTAACCAAAAAAGTGGGATAGAAATGAATGGCCCTTTTGTATCTGTATACTCAAAATAGTTAGGATAGATATACAGCTCCATTCTCTTAATTCAATGAATAGAGAGGTTTGTTATAATGATGTTTGAGACAGGATATCAGGTCTGCATCTTGTACAATGAGTAACCACTAAGACAACAGCATGCAATGTATTAATTATTGAAAATGTGCCAGTAATCAATTGTGAAACTATTTCATTGATATTTGTTTCTCAATAAAATTATTTTTTTTAAATTGTGAGCTAAATAAACCTTCTGTCTTTATAAGGTGAGCTGCTTCAGGCATTTCATCATAGTAATTCAAAGTTAGTAGACTCGCCAACACCAGTCACTCCAGATTTCCCTCACTCTTCGCCAGCATTATTCAGGTTCTGTGCTGGATGAGGGGAGCACAACTTCACCCTTGAGGTTGCTGAGTCCTTAGCTACTTTGTCTTTGCTGGTCCCTGGCCTCTGAGGTTGTTGAGTTGTCTTGATTACAAAGTAAGGACCCACTAAGAAACAACACCGTGAGAGTGTCCCAGGCTTGCTCCTCCCTCCTCCAGCAATTCTCTTTCTTCATGATAATCAGGACGACTATTTCCTGCCTCTGTGATCACTACCTTCTTTTTTCATGGCAATCTTACACATACCACATAAAAACTTCAATTTTAATCATTGTAAGTGTTAAATTTCATGGTATTACATGAATAATACTGTATGACAATCACTACTACCAACTTCTAAAACTTCTGTTACTTCAAGCAGAATTTCTATTTTAATGTATTTGGTTGCTACAGGGTCTCACTATGCTGACTCATGGCGATCCTCCTGCTTTCAGCCTCCCCAGTCCTGAGACGACAGGCGTGCGCCCCCACACCCAGTCTCTGTGGCCGACTCAGCCCACCCTGGGGGCGGAGCTGGCCCAGCACGTAGCGCCGGGAATCTGACTGTGGTCCCTGCACTTGCCTAAGCAGGCGCCTTAGTCTGCTGAGCTATCTCGCCGGCCATACAAGCAGAAACTTTTTAACCAGGAGGCAACCATTTCCCACATCCAGCCCTTAGTATCGGCTAATCTAATTTCTGTCTCTATGAATTTACGTATTCTAGATGTTTCACCTAAGCAGAGCTGTCCATTTGTTCTTTTGTAATTGCTTCGTTTCACAATGCATAATGCTTGTATAGTTCATCTACATGGTAGCGTATATTAAAATCTTCTTTTTATGGCTGGATAGTGTTCCACTAATTAGACACGTGCTCGATTTCGTTTATTCATTCATCTGGTGATGGGCACTTGGGTTGTTTCCAGGTCTTCAGGGCTGCAAATAATGCTGCAGTGAACACTAGCAGGCAGGTGTGTGTTAGACTCCCCGCTTTCGATTCTTTTGTGTATACCCCCATGCATAAAACTGCTGTGTTGTAGAGTAATTCTGTTTTTAAATTAAAATAAAAAATTCCCATCCTGTGTCCTAGAGTGACTCCATCATTTTATATTCCCACCAATGGTGCCCAAATATTTCCATTTCTTGCTGCACATAGTTTTTGTTTTATCCTCTTTTTTAATGTTAGGTATTATAATCGGTAGAAGTGATACCTCATTTTGGTATAGATTTGTGTTTTCCTAGTTAACAACATTGGAAGCCCTCTCACGCGGCCAGTGTCCGTTCTCTCTGGAAGCCTAACTCTTCCAGTCCTTTGCTCATCGTGGACTGCATTGTCTGTCTTTTTGTTAAGCTGTCTGTGTTCCTTACATAGTCTCGATGTTAAGCCCTTAGCAGATATGGTTTATGTCTTATTAATAATGTCCTCTTTTTGTCTTATTAATAATGGCCCTTGATGCACAAAAGTTTTTAATGTTGACAAAGCTTTACTACCATTGCTCATGCTTGGCGTGTGATATATAAGAATATACTGCCAAGGCCAAGGTCATGAAGATTTACTCTTTGCTCTTTATAGTTTTATGGTTTTAAGTCCTATGTTCAGGTCTTTTATCCACTTCGAATTAATTTTTGTCAAGCATATGGTGTTGGAAGTGTTTCATTCTTTCGCACGTGGAAATTGACTTGTCTTCATCTCTCTCCTCGTCCTCCTCTTCCTCCCCCTCCTTTATTTTATTCTTCCTTTTTTTCTTCTTCTTGTCATTGGCCCTCAGACATGAGAGGCCCCGGATGACCAACCGGATGATGTTTATACTTCCACCCAATGGAACTGGTGGTATCTTCTACCAGAGACCTTTCCTCCACATGTTTTACTCTCTCAAGAACAAAGAGGTCTAATTTGCTAGTGCCTCTTTGTTCCCACAGACCCAGAGCTGTGGGAACAGGAAGCATCAAAGCATCAATGTCTCATTTCAGCTGTGGGGAACATAGGGCAGTGCCTCTGCTGTGGGTATAGTGCATCCACTGTAGTTTGCTGGAGCATCCCACCCCTGCAGGCTGCTTGGTCCCTTTCAAATAGTGCAGCCTTGGAATGGGCCTTCCGAGGCTCTGTCAGGTCACTGGTTTCTGGATGCCTGTCAGGGTCAGGAGCTTCCATTGCTCAAGGACAGGTCCTGTGGTTTGAGGAATATGGTTCCTTTGCCCCCAAAGCAGATGGCTGTAAGCTCCCAGATGCTAATGCCAGACAAAGTACTGATGCAAGAAAGAAAAATCTGGATCTAGAGTAGATGTCAACTCTGAGGATTAAACATTGTCTCATCTGTGGTACAGCAAGTCTGATAAAATTACCTTCCTGGAGCTCAACTACATAGCAAGACCTGTCTCAAAAACAAAACAAGAACATGGAGACATATATTTGTGATCCCAACTCTTACAGAGGCTGACGCACAAGGATTGTAGCTTTAAAGCCAGCCTGGGCAATTTATGACTCTGTCAGAAAATAAAAGTTATCAAGGTCTAAAGGATATGGCTCCATAGCAGACCTGTATGTTCGGTGCACAGGAGGCCCTAGGATCCGTCTCCAGTGTGTGTGTGTGCACGCACACACACACACACACACACACATCAAATGTGGAGCTGCATGCTTGTAATCCCAGAACTCTGGAGGCTGAGGCAGGAGGATTGCCACAAGTTTGAGGACAGCCAGGACTCCATAGTGAGTTCAAGGTCCGCCTGAACTACATAGTGAGACCCTGTCTCACACAAAACAAAAGAAATAATCATATTAATAACCAATGGAAAATTATCAGACTCTAGTCTTCCCCTTTTAAACCTCCCCTTCCTTTATTTTGAGGGCAATGAGATCTCTCTATCAGTGCTGGATCCCAGCCCCCATTTGATTTAAAAGTGCCCTCCACCCCATTAAAGCTTTGCCTCAGAGCTCATTAAAAAAAAGAAAAAAAGAACTGCCTGCCACCTGGTCTCCTTATGAAATAGCGCGTACTGAAGGCCCAGCGCTAGTCTACGCTGTGGGAAGGTAGGCACGCAGCCGTGCCAGGACCCAGGCCCTCCTTAAGAAGCAAGGCCTCGTGGTGGGGCTTACAGAGGGCTGATGGCTGCTGTGCTGCCACCCTATACGTAGAAATGTCTGCTCCTGCCCAGACCGAGTAGATGACCCTTCCTGCTGTCCCCAGGATGGGCCATCTGTCTACCCAGGAGGTACAAGTGTCCTCTGCAGAGGTGCGAGGTGGTGGCCTTCACAAGAAGCTCAGAGACGGGCACATGGCGTCCGTTTCTGCAAGTCAGGAGTGCTGGCTTTTGCCATTTCTCGGGCTTCAGTATGGCTCAGCGTATCACTGCTGCTAGCCCTGTCTCGGTTGAGATTCTGATAGTTTTCTCACTGTGGAGTTTTTATATTCATTTTGACTTTTACTTATTTTGGTTTTGGGGTTGGCATTTTTTGCTGTTGTTTTGTTTTGTTGTTGTGAGACAGGGTCTTGCCGTGTAGTTCAGGCTGGCCAAACTCACTATATAGCTCCAGCTGGCCTTGAGCTCATCCTGCCTCAGCCTCCTGAGTTTGGGGATTATGGGTGTGTGCCATCTCAGTCCAGCCATCTAGGGATGCGCCTCCCGGGCCGCATGAAACAAGGATGCATGTGTCAGCTGAAAGAGAGGTGTCACAGAAAGCAGACAACACGAGAGTCTGGGCCATCTGTTCTCTGACCTAGGTGCTCCTTTAGGATGTCTTTGGGCCAGATCCCAAATGCATCATTGAAAAACTGTTTTGTTTTGCTTCGTTTGATGCTGGGGATCAAACTCAGGACCTTGCGCTTGCCAAGCAGGCTCTTATGCCACTGGACTGTCTCCCCAGCAAAAAAAAAAAAATGTGTTTGTTTTTTTTTTACCTTAACACATGATAGTTATGCCTATTTATGGAGCACAGTGCAATTTTCAATATGCGTGTACAGTTTATCATGATCAAATCAGGTAACTGGCATAACCGTCACTTCAGACATTTAGCATTTCTTTGTGTTGGAAATAATAGAAATCCTCTGTTCTGACTATTTTAAAATAATAATAGTAAATAATTTTTTGAACAAAAAATTAATTTTTGTTCCCCACAGTTATTCTGTGGTGCTGCGAAACATTACAAGTTGCTCCGCTCAGCCGACCACTCCCTTGATGCAGTAAGGATTTGGGCTCAGTCTCACTCCTGCTCTCCACCGTCCCAGCCTCGCTAGCTACTGTTCTACTTAGTGACTATGACCAACCTTTTCAGACTCCACACACAAATGAGAACTTGTGGTATTTGTTTGTGCAAGGCTGGTTTACTTCACTTAGCATAATGGTCTGCAGGCTCATCTATACTGTCACAAATGACAGGATTTCCTTTTCCACTGATGAATAGTACTTCATTTTGTGTATATATCTCATTCTCTCTATCAATTCATCTATCCGTGGAGACCTACACTGACTCAATAACTTAGCTAGTTTGAATAGTACCATAATACACACACACACACACACACACACACACACACACATACACACCATGCATCTTTGATTTACTTTCATTTTATTTTTATTTTGTTTATCTATTTAGTACGGGGTCTCACTACACAGTTCAGATTCATAGTGAATCTCCTGTCTCAGTCTCCCCAGTGCTGGGATTCAGTCATGCGCCACCATGCCTGGTTTCAGTGGCTGGCTCAGCACGGGGCAGGCGTAGCAGGGATAGAACCTGGGTCCTTGCACTTGCCAGGCAGGTGCTTACACCACTGAGCTATCTCTCCAGCCCTGATTTTCTTTCCTTCAGATATATACCCAGAAGTAGGATGCTGGATCACATGATAGTTCAATACTCAGCTCAGTGTTTTGAGCTGCCTCCATACTATTTCCCATCATGATTTTACTAATTTATATTCCCACCAACAGCATTCAAGTTTCTCTCTCTCAGTACCCTCACCAGCATTTTGTCATTTTTCTCCTTTTTGGTGATAACTCAGAGTTTGACTGATAACTCAGAGTTGATAACTCGTGGTTTTGATTTGTATTTCCTTGATGGTGAGGGATACTGAACATATTTGCATGTACTTTTTACTCATCTGTCTTTTTTTTTTTTTTTTTGAGAAATGGCTGTTCAAGTCACTTACCTATTTCTAGTTGGACTATATGTTCCTTTTGTGGTTAAATTCCTTATGTATTCTAGGTGTTAATATGTACAGTTTACAAATACTTTTTCCTGTTCTCTAGGTTGCTTCTTATCTTTGATGAGCATTTTAGGGTCACATAATCCCATTTGTCAAGTTATTCTTTTGTTGTATGGGCTTTTGGATCCATATCATTAGTTTTTTTTTTTTTTTTTTTTTTGCTAGACCAACATACTGAAGTGTTTCCCCCATTTTTTCTAGTAGTTTCATAGCTAATGTCGTCCCCATCTTTGATCCACCAAATGCATCATTCCCATGCCATAGAGTACTGCCCTTGTGACTTCCCGACCCATACCATTCTGTGTCTGATGAAGCCAGCCCATCACCATCGGCTCCAGCAGCATAATCACTTGCTGTCTTATGACAGGCACTAAGTCTTCCAGGATCCACTGCGCACAGGAGCTGGTTTCAAAGAGTGGACAGGTCTGCCCGGCCACCTGGTGCACACCTCTAACCCCTGCACTTGGGAAGCTGCGGCAGAGGGCTCACCACAATTTCAAGGCCAGCCTGGGCTACACAGTGAGGTTGCAGCCAGCCTGAGCTCCATAGCAACACACTGCACTAATATCCCCTGCCCTGCCACCCGTAACGTGAACAGGTCTCAGCAGCAGAAAGCACAGCCTTACCCCAGAGCACTGATTGTCTGTGATTCTCCTGCTGAGGCTCACCACGCTCTCTATGGCAGGGTTGTCCTAGTAACTCAAACATCAGGACCCTAAACATCACCATGTGGCAATCCCTGAATATTTCTTAGGTTTATCTCCTACCTTTGGTATGCGTGTCTTTTTTACTAGGTCATCTAGACTCTTTAGCATTCCTGTCACCAGGTCTAGGGAGCACAGTGACATCAACAAGCCACTGATGTGCTGTTCAGAGTATGTGGTGTGAGAGTAAAGTCTTAGAAGAGGGTTAGGGAGATAGCATGGTGGTCTTAGTGCCTGCCTGGCAAGCACAAGGACCCAGGTTCAATCCCCGGTCCCACATGCTGAGTCAGTGACTGAAACCAAGCATGGTGGCACATGCCTGTAATCCCAGCACTGGGGAGGCTGACACAGGAGCATCACTATGAGTCCAAGCTGTGTAGCAAGACCTTGTACCAAATAAATAAAATAAATAAAAGATTTTTAAAAAACAAAAATAAGTCTTAGAAGAAAATCAGTAGAGGGAAAGAAGGAGGAAGCAAGGTGTTTCCTTAATGACATGTATAAAGTCACTTCAAGGGTGGATTCTGGTCCCCACCCCATCGGAGTCCCATCTCCAGCCCCAATGGAGTCCTGTCCCTAGCCCCAGCAGAGTCCCATCCCCAGCCCTAGCAGAGTCCCATCCCCAGCCCCAGCAGAGTCCCGTCGCCAGCCCCAGCAGAGTCCCGTCCCCAGCCCCAGCAGA
>NDGN011556750.1:3985-14431 GCA_002564285.1 Tympanoctomys barrerae | reverse complement strand
AAACCATTCCATTCATTAAGAGAATGTAACTATATATCTATCCTAAACGCTTTGAATACAAAGTTTCTTGATTCTGTGGGTTTGCTATCCTCTGCCAGATTTGCGGTTGTTAGGCCATTATTTCTTTGAATATTTTTTTTCAGTCACAAGCTCTGTCTCTTATTTCTTGGAAAACTGATGAAATAAATATTCATTCTTTTCTGTTGCTCTGCTGGCTTCTATGAACGTGCTCTTTTATTTACCCCATGTTAGTTGAGCAGATTCTGTAAGTTCTATTTCTCGTCCTCACGTATACTAAGTACATCTCCTGTTACTTGAACTCTTGAAGTTATCCAATGAATTTTTTATTTCTAATATTACATTTTTCAGTCACATAATTTATGTATGTTTTGCATGACTCTTATTTTTTTTTGCAAACAGGATCTAATTGTTAACTTGTTTCCAGAGAATTTGCAATGGTTTGTTGAGACATTTTGAGTATGCCTACTTTAAAATCCTTTTAGATAATTCCAACATCTGGTTCCTATCATTGTTTGTGTTTGTCAATCACTTTTCTGTACCATGTTGTGACGTCCTGGTTTTATCACCATGGATTGATTTTTTTTTTTATTGCATCCTGAACATTTTAGCTATGAAGTTGGGAGCTGCTTAGTCATATTTAAATATTTCATTTTAGCATGCAATCACCCTATTTAAGTTTAGCGTTTTCTGACCTACTTTGTGAACTGTGATTCCAATGAGAATTTACTCTTAAAGCCTCTGTGATGCTGTTTTGGTTTATTTGGCTTTCCATTTTCCCTTTTCCCTTCAGTTGCTGCATGACAGTATGGAAAGAGCTCCCCTGCCAGCATCCACTTAGGCTAGGGAGGCAGGACTTGGGATCTCAGTCTCAGCAGGACCCCTGTAAGTCACCACTTGCTGGCCATCAGTGGCCAAGACAGTTGCTTTCTCTCTCTGCAGGCCCAGACTCATTTTCCCTCCCACAGAGACAAAATAACAACGGGATGCCGGTCAGGAACATTCAGCTGGCCAGCCTGTGCTCTTTGCCTGAGGGTGCGGTCCCTCCCCACAAAGCAGCTCAGGGACCAGACATCAGCTGCCCAGAGGCACTTCTCCTTGGTAGGCATCTCTCTACACAACACACACCATGTACATAAATTCAAAATAAATCATACAAAGATAGGATGTATCCTTTATAATTCTCACCTAAGATGTTTTCCTTATGTTTCTTTCAGATGATTCAAAACACATGGGACTGGAATCACTTGCGTTCTGCCTGGTAAATCCCTCGAGGTCTTCCTGTCCTTCCTTTGCTCACGGCCCTGCCCTGTGCCTTTGTAGCTTTCTGTACTTCCCTCCCCCGCAAGTGCTCCCATCCAGCCAGCCTGCCCACAGGAATGACCCACAGTGGACACGCAACTGTGCAGCAATCATGTACAATGTGATTGGGACCCTCGGGCACAAAGTCCTTCCCTGTCTGTCCAAGAAACACTGAGTTACTCTGCTAGACAGAGTGGGAGACAGAGACAGCTGGCTCATCTACAGACTGTGTTCTTGTTTTATTTTGGAGGCCTTTTTAATTACTGCAATGAAGGAAAAGAATTCTTCTATGTTTACCTTTCTTCACACCATTGCAGTATGATGCGAATGTCACTTTTTAGCAACTACATTGTTCTTAGCAAGGTTGTTGACACTTAAAATGTATTTACTATAAACTAGGTATTTTAGGAACAAACAAAACTTTCCAGCACTTGTGCAAGCCTGTCATGGCACAGGTACTATGCTAGCCTCTTTTTTTTTTTTGGTGGTACCAGGGATCAAACTCAGGACCTTGCGCTTGTCAGGCAAGCACTTCTTCCACTGAGCTATCTCCCTGGCCCCTGCGTTAGCTATTTCGAACATAACTTCATGCCTGCAACAACTCTCAGCATCTCTTGGTGTGACCTATATTTTAGAGAACTAGAGCTATGTAGGTAAGTAATTTTTCCATCAGGAGATTGAATTCACATCTCTAATTCTGACCTTGTTATCTTTCCACCAAGCCAAATTAATCAAGTCACTTTACAACTGGATTTAAAGGTAGAAACTGTTTTTTCTATTTCTGTTATTGGAAAGAAATTACCCATCCAGATTCCCCACCATAGCCTGAGGAGGAATGAGTTGCCTGTTTGAAATGTAATGCTTCCCTTATAAGTGACTGTTTTTCTGCTTGAGCTAAAGAAAGCCAGTGAGTGTGCAGAGGAATTCTGAGCTGGGTACCAGGGCAGGGACTGGTGAAGATGAGGTATAAGTAAGGGGACAGGGCTATGGGACTAGAAAGAGCAAGGGGCTAATTTCATGGGAGAAGGCCAAGGCTTTTAGGTTCTGAAGGGCTGATGTTTTCCCATAAGCTGGTGAGGTTTCAGCCATTGGCCCTCATCCAGGTTGGTGCATGTAGGAATAGGAGTCAGGGCCTTCAAGTGATGGGAGGAGAGAGGTGGAACCCCTGTTTTTATTTATGGCAAGGTAGAAATAGGAGCTGAAAAATGGGCAGCAGTGTGCAGTGCAGATGGGCCAGCAGGGCAAGGGTACCTGAGCAGGGAGATTCCTGGAAAGCCACAGAACTTTCAGGAAGGCAACCAGCTCCATACATAGGACATGGAAGATGCTTGGAGATGATCTTGGCTGGATCTCAGAGAAAGCCTTCTTTGGGTCCTGGTCCCCTCTGTACCCTCCTAGGGCCTGAGCCTGTCTGAGATGAGCTCTTTCACTAGATGCCTAAGATCCCTGCTGGACTCTGGAGCTTTGGAAAACTGTTTTTTCCTAAATAAATGCTATTCCCAATACTTGAGAGAGAAGGTGGTTTCTCAACCAGGATTACCTCTGGAAACAGTCAAATCCCAGCCTTCGGCCAGGGCATCCCTGGTATGTAATAAATTCCTTCTCTACTTCTTGAAGGGATGGATTATGCATTATTTTTAAGAGAACTGAGGCAGTCTGGTGGTTCCAGATTGGAGCTCTTTGCACAATACTGACCTTAGGGTACAATAGGGCAGTAGGAGACAGAGATGTCCCTGTGATGGGTCACTGCGCATACTGAGTGCAGTGTACTGTGACACTGTGGCTCCGTGAACTAGTGGGAACAACCCATTCCTCTAAAATTTCCAAGTTTGCCTTTACTCTCCTGCACATGCTACAACTTTTGATCTCACCCTTACCTGCCTCTGGGTCCACTTTCCAGGAAAGGTAGAGATGCTCTGCTAGGTGGTCAGCATCTGTCCCGAAACTTGGCTCCCAACACAGGTTTGAGTAGTTCTTTTCTAAATTTCTTGGGGATAGAAGTGTTTCAGATTTGGGAGTATTTTAGATTTTGGTACGTTTGCTTAGACTTTACCAGTTGAACATTCTGAATCCAAAAGTCTGAAATCTAAAATGTTCCAAAACTATGAAAGTTTCTGGTCGCTGACATGAAACTTTATTGAGGTTTTTTAGATTTTGGGACTTTCGGATTAGGGGGGCTCAGTCTGTATTACTTAATAAATGATCCTTTCAACTTAAAAGCACCAGCCTGCTAAGTTCTACACTTTCTGAATTGAGATAATGCTCTTAGAACTGGTTCCACCCTAGGCCTGAAATCTCTGGGCATCACTTGGTGCAGACCCACATCCCATCCAGACAGAAGTTAAGGGATCTTATAATGTATTGCCCTAAAATTCCCAAGGACATTTGTATGTGCAAATAGTAGGCGGATAAAGGAAAAATGAAAGTCCTCTGTAAATGTGGGAGAATACAGACTCAGCTTTCAGATTCTCCCATGACAAGAGCTGGAAAATCCTGGCCGTGCCAACCAGGTGCCGGGGGCCTGTTAGCTTGGTGTTTAAAGGAACTGAGTTTCATTCATCTTCAGGTTCACTTCTCAGATCTCTGCATGAATCACGCTTCCCACAGAGCAGATTCCCCTCATTTCATTTGAGCACAAGTCCCTGCCTCACCCAGGCCTCTTTTCAACCTGCTTAATTGCTGCCCCATGGCAAAAGCATGGCAACCTGCTACCACTTCACTCACGCATTAAGAAATCAGCGTTAAACTGATGCCCTGTTAATGTTCCTGGTTTGGTGTATGCTGCAAAAGAATATATCTAAGGAAGAAAAGACCCTGTCTAGCCTGCCAAAAATACTAGTTCCCTAGCAAAGAACCAAATTACTGTGACACGATGGCCTGAAGGAGAGCTTCTGATTAACTGATGAGAGCAGGGCTTTGAGAACAGTCCCCCTCAGGCTGTGGCTTTATTGCATTTCTCCACTTAATTTTGATCCGAAGAGTACTCTCACAAAGGGCTGGGAAGTTTGGACCCTAGTAACCAATTCACGATGGGTTTGTTTCATTGATTGGAATAACAGCCTCCTCTAATGAGATTCTTTGTGATAAACATCATCCTTCTTTTGTTCCCTGACTCCATGAAGAAATCCTGACCACCGCTCAGCCAGAGAGTCCAACCTGTCACCATCTCTTCATTGGTCTCATCAGCCAGGCTGGTTCCTGCCAAGCACCTCTTCGGGGTATATAATCTGGGTCAGCAGCACTGGTGATGTGCAGGGTACCATGGGGGGTGGACGGTCACAGCAGCACAGCAAAACCCAGGCACTGCCTCTGCCTCCTGTCTGCCCCACTAAGTAGCAGAAACTTGGCTAACAACTTGGATAAAAACCAAGGATGGCCAAAGAGGGAACAGTTACTCCCTGCCTGCCGCATGTGGAACCCAGCTGAGGGGGCCCTGACCCAGAGCTGAGCTGAAGGCGGGTGTGGCATCATGCTGCCGCTGCCACTTGGGTGAAGGACATTAGAGAATGTGTGGGGGGCAGGGCTTGTAGTAAGATGATGAGAAAATCAGCTAGAGTGGAGAAGGAAGGATAGCAAGGCGCTCTCAGTGTTTGCTGTGGGCCAGGCGCTGGTCCAAGCACCTAGTATCAATGAGACGGACTGAATTCTAACAGCAGCCCACTGAGGTTGGTGGCTGCGAGTGTTAAGTGATTGTGCCTGAGGTCCACAGGTGTTGTAGGGCTGGGTTGGAAGACACACTATGTACTGCTACAGCGGGTGCCCTCAGAGACCGGAGAGGAGAGATACAAAGAGGCCTGTGTGGAGGCAGGACTGAACCCAGGCAGCACATGGGCCACAGGTTATGGCTTAGATCTTAGTGTTCCCAGGATGTCTTGTGTGTCCAGAGACTGGGCTTTTGGAAGGTGACTGGAAGGTGGGGATTCAGAAACAGTGGAGTTTGTAGCTGAATGGCCTGTGAGGAGATGGTGTGTGGTGTGTGAGGAGGGCGGTGCCATGGTCACCCCCTTCTCTACAGACCGAGGGTCCTTGCGAGGCCACATGCTTCTGCCATGAGGTTCCTGCCTTGGACTCAGCAAACCACGAACTAAAACTTCTGAAACTGGGAAGCACGTTAACTTCTGCTGCTTTACATTAAGGGTAATTTGCCCTCAGAATGGGAAATTGCCTAATACACTGTAACTGATTGCAGGAGAGGAACAGCCAAAGAGTTCCAATTGCCTGGTGACCTTAGGAGTGATTCTGCAGGAAGGAGGGGAGAGAATAGACATCACAGGGTACAGTGGAGGGTTATGGGCCCAGCACCTTCCCTCTTCTACACCCCTGCTTTTCGCCCTCCTGCCTTCCTTCCCTTAGAAAGCCTTACTTGGCCTGCACAGCACTAGTGCTGTGCTCTGGCTTTGAAATTTCAATCCGGTTCAGAAGTAAACAGAAATAATTGCATCCTCAGGAGGCTACAAGGCCACTTGGCTTTGAGACTGACTGATCTTAGACAAGCCTAGCAAGGAAGGACCAGCGCCACGAAACAGGACAGCAAGTGGATGCAAGCCAGGTGGGCAGAGAGTCTGGCCAGAAGTGAGACCAAGCAAGCAGAGCCCAGCTTCCAGCACCAGAAACTACACTAGGGCGAAGGCTTCCATCTGAAATTCCCAAAGAAGGAATCACTCCACAAAGTGAGCCTGGACTGGAGAAAGGACCTTGCAGGCAGCAGTGCTTAGAGCCTGCAAGATGTGTCTACAAGAGGCACGTCCTCTACCCTCAGAGAGAAGTTTTGAACAGACCAGAAAGGAAAGCTGCAGCCTAGGGGAAACTGAGGAAGATGCTCCAAGTACAGGAAACAAGGTGGGACCCCCCCTTCCAGAGCCCCAGCCTGGGATGGGGTTTAGTGATGTAAATGAGCAGCCCAGGATCAAAGGCTCCCTTGAGGGAAGCCTCATGGCTGAGGCTGCTGCTAGTGATTAGAGGTTGGGGATCATTTTGACTCAGTGGTTGCACCATGGTCTGAGAACTGGAAGATCAAAAAACTTTAAGTTCCAATAAATAACTTGGATGCTTGAACTGGTGCCTGTTTTCATCTAAGGCCCGAGGACAATAAGGAAGTGCCTCAGACAAACTCTGCTTCTCAGTGGGGCCACGAGAGAAACTGGGACACCTGGTCTCGGCTGCGTGGGTGCCTAGGGCAGGAGCAGGACACAGCAGGCCGTATCCATGCTCTGGGGGCCTCCTGCACCTGGAGAGAGGCGAGTCCCAGGCTGCAACCCCTGCATGGCGGCCCTGTCCTCCATTCTTCAGTCCATGAGTTGGACACATGAAACAGTGCAAGGACAATGAGCATTAAGCCTATAGGAGGCATTTTGTTTTTATTGATTTTTTAAATTTTTTTGTGCAAAATATGAGCCATCCCAGAAGGCTGGGGATTTCCCTCTACAAGCTGTGCATACCAGGCAGCAAATTTGGAAAGCACATCACGCACACCCCTACTGCTTTGCACTAAGTAAATCTCAAAATATTTTCCCCAAATCCACCAATTGAAGGGAGAAGTGTATTAATAAATGCAATTGTTGTCAGTGCCACCCTCTTCCCATCCCCATCCTCTTCCGGGTACTGCCTCACAGATGAAGCATGAAGGCAAGTGCCAGCTGATTAGAGGGAAGACAGTCTGATACCACCTCATTCTTTAGGAGTGCCAGTGGGCATTGGAAGGGAGCATCTCATACCTGGGTGTGCAGGGTGACGTGTGTGGCCATGTCATCCCAGTGCCTCGCTCAGTGCTCTCAACACATGCAGGCATGATAAGTGAGCTGGGAGGAAAGCTAGACTCACACGGTCACACTGGCAGGATGTCATTATAAGGTTGACCTTCTGTTCCAGTCTGGGATCACTTGGCCTGATAAATGTTTTTACTAGCTAAGATCAAGCGGCTACTAGTGGGGTTCATAACACCCAACCAGAGCAAATACTAGGGAAACAGAGACAGCCCAGGGTGTGACCATTCAAGGGCAGGGTCCTCAGTGCACCTTCTCGAGGTCACCTAGCTCCTTCCACCTGGAGTCCAGGATGCTTCATACGTACCTCTTTCAGCAAACTGCACATTTTCTTTCTCTGTGTGTTTAGATCCAATGTGGATGCAAAATCCCTTCACACCTCAAGACCACGAGGGAATCCCTTGAGTCCCTTAGCTTAAACTCAAATTCTAAGCAAGAAGATGGGCGGGGCCTGTCTTGGTGGGGAGAGAAAACTCAGAGTCCTGTCTCCTACCTGAAGCCAGTGAACTTTATCCTGGGGCACTTCTCTTCCCACTGTTCCTCAGGGTTGGGCTACTGAAAGCTCACCACCAAGTGAGCTGACAGCTTACATGGGAAGACTCAGGAGTCAGGAGGCGTCTTAGTTACTCTTTTATTGTTGCTGAGACGCAATACCTGACACGCACGGGGAGAGGGAGGGAAATTTCATGTTCCAAGCCACACACCCCTGGGACTCACCTCCCATCAAGCTTTCTTTTCCAACAACACCACATCTAACTATAAACTCCTCAGTGGACTGATCCAGCAGTGTCACTCCCCAAAAGCCCCACCCATGATTGCATGAGGCTTTGGTGAAACATCGAGCTATAAATCATAATAGGAGGGCTCTAACGTAGGGCTGTAACTTGGTGGATCCTCCATGAGTCCTCATGCCACTGTCCTCTCCCTAGCAGGGGAAGGCAGCTGCAGCACACACCACAGCTCTCAAATACTGGACATTTATTGCCTGGTAGATTTGAGCATCCTACTGTATCAGGCATGACAGTGTGCTACCATACCTCCTTCCTGTCACTCTCCCCTCCCTGCATTCTACCTCTCCTTGCAAGATGGTTCTCAAGCCTAGAGCCCAGAGCATAGTCAACAGTGGCCTCTGGCCTCTTCTTTATACCTAAATGTAGGCTTAGAACAGAAGCTTACCTGCCATCCTCTTTGGCTGAGACTCCACTGCATTTTGTCACTAGGAAACATAGAGCAGTGTTTTTAGAAATGCATGTGGTGGCCTTTCCAAAGTGGCCACCCTTGGCCAGCGCTGGCTTCTGCTAATTCCAGCACCATCAGATCAGCTCCCTGGGCCTGAGCTCATGGGCACACAGCCCGAGCCGGATAAGCAGCAGAATGAATGAGACTGGATCCCATCCATGCTCTCCACCCAGAACCTGTCACTGCCATTCAGTCCCCTCTCTGCATCCTCAGTGATTCCATATTTTATGAATGACACCTTCCAAGACTTGTTGGCCCACTTTGCGACTGCCTGCCTCGCTGATTTCCTGAAGGACTCTCAGGAAGAGGCTGTACACACTGAGTGGGGCCAGATGGCCCTGGCTGCCCTCCACCAGGGCGGGCGCTTCGCCAGGCCATACAAGTGCAGCTCTGTGACCCCGTGGACAGGGCATTGCTCAGGCGGCCTTGCATGGTCATGCCAAAATCCGCTGACAGCACACTAACTGGAGCTCCCCAGCACTTCCCGTGGGGAAGGCTTCATTCCTCCACTTGCAGCCTGACCAGACACGTCTGTAGGAAAAGCATGCCGTGTAGTGGTCACCCCACCACCAAGCCGTCAGCCTGTGTAGTCCTAGGCACCAAAGCTCACTTGGCAGAGGAGGTGTGGGACACTTTTGTACCTTCCCCTTTGCCTCGTTTTCTTCCTTAAGTATGGGAGGAGAGGGCCTCACCATTGAAGCCCATGTGGTCCAGAGCCCAGACCCTGCCTGCAGAGCAGGCCACAGCATGCATCCCACAAGGAGGGTGACCGTGCTCAGGTGCACAGACAGTGTCCCACCCTTGGACAAGGAGGAGGTATGCCAGAAAGTGCCCCTTCTCCCATCTCCACACAGGGAAGGCGACTCGCATTCCTGATGAGTACGTACAATCATCAAAGCACAGGTGTGAACTCCACTGCCGTTGCGCTCCTTCTTGCATAGAGTACACAGTCTAAGGACCTGTCTACCATTGGTAGGTAAGATGAGGCCATGCTCTGGGTGTTAGTTCAAGTGTCTCTGTGCTAGAGCGGGAGGAGCTGGGTTTCAGAGGGGCTCAGGTGTTCAGCCCGAGCCCCTGCCCAGCAGGAGCCTCCAGCCGGCTGTCCTGCGCCAGTGCCCTGCGTGTTAGCCCTCCCAGCCTGTAGCTGAGCCCTGCGTGTGCCCCTCTACCCCATCTCATCTCTTTCCCTCTGCAACAGTGGCCCGGGGACTCAACCTCTGGTATTGTCTCTGTACCTGGTGTCTCAGGGTCCCCAGCCCTCTTATAGTTACCTCTAACCACCTGCACGCCCTCCCCCAGGCAACAGCCTTGCCAGCTGCAGCCAACGGAATCTCTGATGCAAAATGGTCTTCCCGCTTCCTTTCACCACACCCTTTCCCATCCTTTAGCGACATTTAGGGCAGTTTCATAATGTTCCAGTCACTCTGAGTGAACAGAACAGAACATTCTACTGTAGTCATGTGGGTCTGTTTCACATCCTATTAAAGACCCACTTCTCTGTGCCCCTCCTGCACATCCTCCAGCCCAGGAACTTGCAGAATGGGTCTGTGCTCCCTCCTGTCCTCTGCTCCAAGTCTCCTTGGAATCATTCAGGAAGGAAGAACTTGGAATATGACGTGTGTCCGGCTGCTGCCCCTGGCAGGCCGGGGCAGGTGGTGGCCAGCTCTGTACACATGCCAGGAAGGTTCACTTTGCCTGCCCTGTTTCTAAACCCTCCACTCCACACCAGTCTTGTCCACAGCCCATAGTTCCTGGGGTTCCCTTTGCCACACAGCTTCCCAGGCAGGACACTAGTGACATTCCATGGCAGCCGTACAGCGAAAGGCAGACCGAGGATGAATTTACCTATCTGTCTGTTTTGTCCTGATTCTACCTCAGGGACACCCAGAGAATAGGTCCCTTCCACTGTGGGGGTAATGGCAAGGGGCCGGCCAAATAGCTCCATGGATTAAAGTGCCTGCTTAGGCAGAGCAGAGGCCACCAGTGTTTGATCCCCTGTGTGCCCTGCTGGCCCCGCTCCCAGGGTGCGCTGAGATGGCAAATGAGACAGGGCATGGTGGCGTGCCTGTAATCCCAGCTCTTGGGAGGCTGAACACAGGCAGATCACTATGAGTCCAATCTATGT
>NDGN011556749.1:20161-30480 GCA_002564285.1 Tympanoctomys barrerae | reverse complement strand
AGAAGTCTTTAAAGGACCTTTTCATACTTGATGCCAGTCCAAATATTGTAGGCACTTGAATTCAGCAAAATAATCTAATACCAGGCTTTCACAGAGAGCAAATTGGTCAAGCAAGGGCCATGACTCATCCAGATGGCTGACAGTACATGGTTCTAGGATAAATCCTGAGGGGATCTGACTGACCTTATCAGACAGCAGAAGTTACATTTTTAGTTATATAGTTCTTGCTTTAACTTTGTCTTAACCATACAGCAGAAAAGTATAACCATGACGTATGAAAAGTAAAGCTATATCAATATGCTGAGCTGTAAAAGGCTCAAGTCAACGACTTCGGACAACTGCCAGTTGTGTTGGAAACTCACTAATATTATGGACTATAAGCAAGTCTCTTCATTTTAAGGTATCCAGTTGTGAGAATTGTGTTACAGTAATACAAAATGGGCTAGGACACAATTATTTTAATAATCTTCCCAATTATTTTACATTATGATATTTTAATATAAATATCTAAATTAAGTTAAATTAGATTGAGATTATTTTTGAGTATGTAAGTTGTCTGGGCCATCCAGATAGCTCAGCAGAATAAAGTGCCTGCTTAGGCAGAGCACAGGGACTGCAGTTCGATCCCCGATGTGCCATGCCGGCCCTGTCCCCAGGGAGGTACACTGAGATGGCGATTGAGACTGGGCATGGTGGCACATGCTTGTAATGCCAGTGCTTGGGAGGCTGAAAAAAAGAGGGTCACTATGAGTCTGATCTGTATAGTGAGACCCTGTAGATGCTGTATTAAAAACTATATATAGTCCAATAATTGTCTTGAAAAATATATGGTAGGAGATGGAGCAGGAGGGTGGCTACGAACCTGTGCCCCTCATCTCACCACAAACACACTATATGGAGAGAACTCAAGCATCGATCGCCCTTCACAAGCACTACTAAAACTAGGTGAGAGATCACAGCACCTGGTTTTGCTGTAATGAAAAGACACAGTTAGAAAAGAAAGGAGCAAACTGCCAACAATACCTTTCCCCTAGCTTCAAAACCCCTGAAGTAAGATGCTCCCTCCTCAGATCTGAAACATAACATCAGACCCATCATGGCAAAGCCTAGTGCCAGGCAACACAGGCCCCAGCCCCTGCCAGGCCCTGCAGACTGAGCCTCTGGGACTAGAACAGCCAGATGACCGAGAGTGTCAACTGCTTCTCCTCAACCGCAGGCAGCAAAGAGAAAACCAAGGCTACCTGTCAGGAGGCAAGGCATGAAAACTAGGACAGAACCTAGTCTTGGAGTCCAGTGCCAGTGATGTGCAGTGAGACCCAACACCAGGAAGAAACCAAACATCCTACATGCAGGCCTCTGTGCTTACCTCAGGATCAGGGGCCAGACTTGTCACTCAGTCCCCTGATCCCATGGTAACGTGACGTCCTTGTTACCATGGAGCAGACCTAAGCACAGGCAGTACCACCCTGCCCCAGATACACAGATCCCGGAGGCTATGAGGCTCAGACATGACCCAGATTATACCTGGCCTTGATAGGCAAAGAACTACCTACACCCTGCCTCCCTTAACCTCAGGTAACAAATCTTTTCCCCAGCCAGTGGTGCTTACAGGCAGTTCTGGGTGTGTCCTCACAATTCACAAAAGGCAGATGTACTCCTCTAACATATCTACATTTTTGCTTGCTTCATGTCAAATGCAGCATGGAACTGGATATACCTCTAAGAATACAGAGCTCTCTGAAGGTGTAAGATTGAGCTTGGTGCCAACTTTAATGGCCAAGGGACTGCATTCATCGGCACTACTCCAAGCTCTGGCAGCACAATGCAGAGGAAGACTTCAGTCATTGAGGATGAGCACAAGATTTTGCCCTGGAATTCAATGTCCCTTTTCAAGGACCACTGCCAATAAATGGATCTCTGGAACAGCCCAGGGCCAAGCACATGACTTCACTCTATACGACTTCTGTCCTGGCCAGTATTATCTGTAGCTCGTTGCAGGAGTCTTGGGCTCTGAACCCTCTTCAGTGTTAGATGTCTCACAGCAGAAAATCTGACTCCATTCA
Organism: Tympanoctomys barrerae; assembly: GCA_002564285.1. NCBI lineage: Eukaryota > Metazoa > Chordata > Mammalia > Rodentia > Octodontidae > Tympanoctomys > Tympanoctomys barrerae. The sequence continues at coordinate 28,417 of NDGN011556749.1, read as the reverse complement.
TTACTGTGCTGCTCTGGGACTGTGCCCACAGTGCATGAGCCAGCGAAGTAGAAGCAGTGGTCACTCGTGTCACACCGAAGCCTGTGGTGTGGCTCCATGGTGATTCGGCTCCGATTTGGGTGAACTTCTGTAGCCCAAGACTACAGGGCTGCGAATGTGAAAAATGCATTTTGGATTATACTGGCCCCAGGGAGATAAGACAAACTAATGTTCTCATCCAGTTCATGACTAAAAACGTATCAACTAAAGATCTGGGACAACCATGGGCTTGGATTGCTCTCTAGTGCTGAAACAGCAGCATCACATCCATAGCCAAATGACCATGGGCATCATCTAGCAAAACAGAACCCAAAATTAGCTCAAAAAAAAAAAAAAAAAAAAAAAGGAAAAGATAAAAGAGAGGACTGCTCCAATTTCTGGGAAGATAAGAGACAAATGTAGCGAAATTATGAAACCTGCAATAGAAACAAAATTCTCAACATGCAGATGATTTCATGTGCAGATCACTGCATAGAACAGGAATAAAGAATATAGCAGAGTGGTGGTACACATCCGTAATCCCAGCACTCTGAGGGGATGGGGCGAGAGGACCATGAAATCAGCCCTACCTGGGCAACTCAGTGACTAAGCAAGAACCTGTCTCAAATTTTTGAAAAAGGCTTTGGATATAACTATGAAAATCATACCTTCAATCCCTAGTAACACACACACACACACACACACACACACATTCCAATTCAATGGTGCAGGGACCCGTACCCTCAAGAAATGCTTATGGCACCAGAAGCCAAGTAGACAGTAACTAGCAAGTCCAAACTCACAAATGAAAAGTCTTAAACTGCTATTTTTAAGAAAATTCAACAGACATCAACATAAGACAAATAAATAATTCAATACTCCAGTGGAGAAACGTGAGAGAAAGAAGGAAATTTTTAAAAATTCAAATGTCAACCTTGAGCTGAAAGATACACTGAACGGAATTAAAAACCCAGCAGAAGACATAAATAATAGCACAGTGCAAACAGAAGGCAAAATTAGTGTGCTCGAAGACAGGCTATTGGAAAATACACCATCAGAAGAGAAAACATAATGAAGAGAATTGAGGGAAGCTTATAAGAATGTTGAGACAGCATTAAAAGAGCAAACATTCAAGTTACAGGTTTTCAAGAGGGAATAGAGAATTCCAGAGGGGCAGAAAGCTGAGATCCCAACAGAAGACTTTCTAACCATAAAGGGGCAAATATCCAGTGTACAGAAAACCCAAAGATCAGCAGTCAGATTTCATTCGACCAAGTATAGATGGATACACAGGTTATCCTAATTCTCCAGACAGAAATTTTATAGGGAAGGAGACAGAGGCACAACATTTTTACAGCAAGGAAGGAAAAAAAATGCCAACCAAAAATAATGCACTAGGCCGGTGAGATAGCTCAGCAGACTAAGTGCCTGCTTTGGCAAGCACAGGGACCAGGGTTCAATCCCTGGTCCTGCATGCCCTGCCAGCCTTGCCCCTCGGGCACACTGAGCCAGTGACCAAGTCATACCACGGGGTGTGGTGGCGCACGCCTGTAATCTCAGCTCTGGGAAGGCTGAAAACAGGAGGATCACCACCAGGCCACGCTGCATAGTGAACCCCTGTACCAAATACATGAATGAAAAATAAAAACAAAACTATCATTTGAAAGCATTCTTTAGAAATGAAAGAAAAATAAAGGCATCCCTGGAAAATCACAAGCTGGGAATTTATCTCTACAGATCCAGCCTATAAGGCACGCTGAAGAAAGTTCTTCCAACTGAAAGAAAACTAAATGAGTAAGGAGAAAACACTGAAGGTATAAGACACATTGGTGAGGGTAATTATAAGAACACATTCAATTTCTTCTCATCTTGTAAAGATAGCACACAAGCATTGATTACCATTACCATGGAGTCTACAGAACAAAATGCTGTAATTTGGGCGTACCCCAAATCCCACCCCACCTGTGGCACTGCAGAGAGATAGGAGGTTGCTCAGGAGATCAGGACAAAGGAGGAAGTTACGTCATTAGAGCCACAGCCTTGACAGGGATGTTGAGACACTGGAGTTGTTTCTTCCTCTATGTCCTGGCTGTCCCAGATAAATAGGCCTCCTTGGCCACACACTCCCATCAGGCTATGCTAACCTTGAGGACCACAGTTCCTATCTGGACAGAAACCTCAGAAACATGAGCCAGAATCAAAATTTGTCCTTGTTAAGTAGCAGATTATCCCAGATATTCTATCACAGCAACCAGGAGCTGGCTGATACACAAAGAAATACTTAATGCCTGAACTAACACGAGAAACAGGCAAAATAAAAAATTTAAAATGAAACATGAGCAATTAAAAATGTGGGGAATGAGGCCATGCAAGGCGAGAGATTTTCATGGCTACACTCTGCCTTTTATTGCTTTGACACTTATTAGGTTGTTATCTTATAATAGCTTGTTATCATCAGAATGTGTGTGGCTTTCGCAAGCCCCATTATAACCACAAACCAGAAGTCTGCAATAGAGAAAACAAAAATAATAATCAAGGACTCAAAAGGCATGAGTAAATCACTTAGTCTCGAGGAAGACTTTGGGGGTGGTAGATAAGGAACTATACGCAATAAAACTAGAAAACAAGGTGCAGCACTGGTGAGGTAAGGCCTCAATGTAAAAGGACTAAGTTCTCTAAAAGAGGCAGAGTAGATTCAAAACACACTGGGCGCCATTGTTGCTTCTAAGAAATTCGCTTCATCTAAGAAAACACGCAGACTGAAAGTAAACAAATGGAATAAAATATGTCATGTAATGGAAGCCACAACAAAATAGGATCAGCCATGTTTATATCAGATAAAATATATTTGTAATCAGAAGCAGTAAAAAGATAAGAAGCACTCATTATATAATGACTAACATGAAATGAGAAGATACTGCTACCCCAAATAGAAGGTGTAACTCAAAAATATAATGAATGTTTAAATAATTTTTAAAAAATTGTTAAACACATTGCCATCAATCCCCCTCAAAATACTTCTCCTTCCTTTAAATACTTATCTCATCAGTATTGGCTTTTTTTTTTTTTTTCCTTTTAAACAGGGTCTCCTTGTGTAATCCAGGCTGGCCTTGAACTCACAGTGATCCTTCTGCCTCAGTCTCCAAAATGCTAGAATTACAGGCATAAACCACCACACCTGGATATTGTCATTTTCAAAATTTTTTTGTTTCTGGTTTTTGTTTTTGTTTTTTGTACTGGGAATTGAACTCAGGACCTTGAGCTTGCCAGGCACACATTGTGCTGCTGGGCTTTATCCCCAGCTGAAACCAGTTTTGGAAGTAGTTTTTTGCAAGTGTCGTTCATTGCACTACATTGAACGCCTCGGCATCCTGAATCAACTCAAAACACTTCTATCAAACGGTCATTTTCACTCTGGTGAGAAGTTAAGTCACTTGGAGCCAGGTCCAGTGAATACGGGGCTGAGGCCATGCTGCAGTGCTGTCATGAGCCAGCTTTCCGGGTGCCACTCAGCACAGCAGTCACCACATTTTCTAACACACGTCATAAAAACAAAAAATATTCACTAAAGAAAACTTTCAGAACTTCTTCAGAAAGCGGCCAGAAAGATGGGATGTGTGTCTGAAGCACAGAGGAGAATTTTAAGAAGGACCAACAGCAGCATGTCTCTTACTGGAATTTTTTTTTTAATTTAGACATTCTCTGTATATTTTGATAATCTCCTGTATATATCTACCCATTATCAGAGCATCTAAATGTCTAAAACAATATCAACAGATATATGTAAGAGGAGAGAGAAACTCTAACACAATAATGCTCTTGAAATTTAATATCCAACATTTAGCAATGGTTAGAATAGACAGGAAACCAACAAGCAAAGAGAAGAGTGAAACTGTACCCTAGACCAGATGTTCCTGACAGATCTCTCTAGAACATTCCATTCAACAATGACAAAACGCATTCATCACACCACATGAAATATTCTTTAGAGATCATCTGCTAGAACACGGAACAAGCCTCAACAAACTTAAAGGCACTAAAATCAAATCAGTCTTTCCTGATCACAATACAATGAAACAGTTGAGTAACAAGAAAAGCTTTTAACTATACAAATAAACAAATCGTACAACTGACTCTTGAACAACCAATAGGTCAAAAAGAAATCAAGGATGATATTTAAACATCTCTTGAAACAAAATGGAAATGCAACACACCAAAACCTATGAGAAATGGCAATGTTAAAAGAGGAGTTTATAGCATCCAATGCATACATCAAAAAGCAAGAAAGAGCTCAAACTATCTTCTGTTACATCTCAAGGAGCTAGCGGAAACAAAGAGAGACAGAGACATAAGAGAGAAAGAGAGAGAGGCCAGAGACAGAGAGGCAGAGGCAGATAGGCAGAAAGAGAGAGGCAGACAGGCAGAGAGAGACAGAGAGACACAGACAGAGAGACAGAGACAGACAGACAGAGGTGGGGGGAGAGAGAGAATAAAAGACAAAAGGAAGGAAACTCCAGAAGTAGAAGTTACAAGGGTCTGCTATGATTTACACCTAAATTCCCCAACAAATACAAGCAGTGTCATGCATTCAGAGGTGGAGCTTTGGGAAGGAGACTGGGTCATGGGAGAGCCCCCCACCCCCAAATTGGCCATGAGGCTGTGGGGCCCAGGTAGAAGAGCAGGTCCCTGGAGGCCCAGTCAGGGGAGCTAGAGCCCCTCCCTGCCCTTTCCCTTCTCACAGCCATGACGCAGCACATTTCCTCAGCCCCGACCTTTCTGTCATGCCGTCTCTAGGGTTAAGCTTGCCAGACCTGAGCTTAGACTCCTGAAACATTACCAAAATAAACCTCTCCCCCTTTAAACCGCAGGCATGTGGTATTTTGTCCCAAAAACTGGGTGAAAAACAGAAATAAATGAAACATAGAGTAAAAAAACAATAAAAAGATCAATCAATCAAAGATTAATTCTTTGAAAAGAGGAACAAAATTTACAACCCCTTAGCTAAGCTAAAAATTAGCAATGGAAAAGGTACATCACAGATGCTCATTAGAGAGTATTAAGAAATACACACAAAACAATTGATAATCTATGGGCCAGAGAGATAGCTCAGCAGCATAAGGCCCTGAGTTCGATCCCTAGTACAAAAGAAAGAAAAAAAGATAATCTAAAAACAATAGACAAATTCTTGGAAAAGTATACCTTACAAAGATTGAATCATAAACAACAGAAAACCAAACCAAAACAATAATGAATATTAAGACTGAATTAGTAATAAACAGTCTTCCAGCAAAGAAAAGCTCAGGAGAATGTGGCTTCTCCATTGAGTTCTATGAATCATATAAAGAAAAAATAATGCCGACACTTCTTAAATTATTTCAAAATAAGAAAAGCAATTTCTTCCAAACACATTCTATGAGGCTAACAATATCCTTTGTTTTTATTTTTTATATTAATTTCATTGAGAAAGAAGTAGCAATGAGACAGTTTCAAAACAGGTTATTAGAACAGTTACAATAATTAATACATTGCATATTGTTGTCTTTGTAGTAGTTACTAGTACAAGATGCAGACACCTTAATTAAATGAAAAGTGGACCCATTCCCTTTAACTCAATCCTGGAGGAAAGTATTAACCTAATATTTATTTATTATTTTTAATAACTTTATTGTACAATAATATTCTCATACCAAAATCAAAAAAGAAAACATACAGAGAGGTGAGAGAGGGAGAACCAAAGGAAAAATTCTTGATGAGTACAGATGTAAAAGTTCTCAGCAAAACACTAGCAAACAAAATGTAACTGTACATTGACAAGGATATTCAGCATTAGCAAGTGGAATTCCTCCTAGGGATACCAGGATGCTTTAATACATTCAAATCTGTAATTGTATCATAACATACCTACAAGCAAAGAAAAAAAAGATATGATCATCTTAGCTGATGGACAAAAGGCATCTGATAAACTTCCATATCTCTTCATGATAAAATCTCTGACGAAATTACCCAGAAGGAGAAACACATCTCAACATAATAAAGTCTGTAGAGCATATACAATACTAAATGCAGAAAAGTTGAAAGCTTTTTAAAATCTGGAACAAGAAAAGGATGCACACATTCACCACTTATATTAAATGTTGTACTGAATTTAAGCCATACCAAATAGGTAAGAAAAAAAAAACACAGAAAGGGAACCAAATTGGAAGAAAGGATGTTAAACTCTTCTTTGCAAATGACATGGTTTCATACATAGAAAACCTGCAAGACTACGTTAAAAAAAAAGCCACTATAAATAATAAACGAAATTAGCAAAGTAATGGGACACAAACTCTACATAAGAAATCAGTAATGTTCCTATATATCAGCAATGAATTATCTATTGCTTCTTGGCCTTTTGGCTAAGATCAAGTGTAGTAATGAATTATCTAAAATACAAATCAAGAAAGTAATCTTACTGATAACAACTTTAAAAAATACCTAACAAATTTAACCAAACAAGTAAAAGAGCTCTACAACAAAAATTTTTAAAACATTAATGAAAGAAACTGTAGAGGACATGTACAGACACAAATGCAAACAGGAAAGACTCCAAACGAATCATCTGGAAGAACCAATACCATTAAAATGTCCATACTACTGAGTCAGTTCAGCCCCTATCAAAACATCAATGACATTCACCAGAAACTATTAAAAAGGTCCTCAAATACATAAAGAAATATACACACACATATCCAAAGCCATCTAAAGCAAAAAAAAAAAAAAAAAAATCAGGTGGCATTTTACAGCCTACATGAGATCAAGATACATGATGAAGTTACACCAGTCAACACAGCAATGGTAATGGCCTAAGAAGAGCATCATGGACCAGTGGAATAGAATGAAGAGTTCAAAAGTCATCCTACACATCTACGGTCAACTGAATTTCAACACAGGGATCTGAAAACCAAAGTCTTCTAGCTGTCTACACAATGGCAGTGAAACTAGACCCCTCTGCCTCACCATTTACATAATGAACTAAAATAGATTACATGTATATAGACCTGAGACCATGAAAGTATTAAAACAAGTATAGAAGAAATGCTTCTAGACCTTCTAAAGGGCAGGAATTTAAAAAAAAAAAAAAAAAAAAAAAAACTAAAACCACAAGAAATTAAAGTAAAAATAAACAAAATTCCACCAATCCAAAAGGACCAGAGAAGGATCATAACAAGGAAAACAATAACCAGAGTAAAGACAGACTAACAAACAGGGAAAAAAAGAATAAAAACTATATATCTGCAAAGAGACTGACAGCCAGAGTATGTAAGAAACTTCAACACTCAACAGCAAAATGAAAACCTTCTCAATTTAAACTAGTAATATCCTTTAACAGACACTTACCTAAAGAAGATATTCAATGGTCAACAGGTATATGAAAGCCATAATGAAAAATCACTCATTCCATGGAGAATGGGCATTATCAAAACACTAAAGATAACAAATGCTAGAGTGGAAAGAACACTTATGCACTGTTGATAAAGCATTACGGAGTTTTCTCAGGAAACTAAAGCTGGGATGACCACATGACCCCACATCCTCACTACTGGACATGTAGTCAAAGGAAATGAAATCAGTATGTTGAAACCATTCCCCACAGCCAACAAATACACAAGCAACCTAAGAGTCCCTGATGATTGGATAAGGAAAAAACAGCACCTATCCATAATGGACACTACATGGCCATAAAAATGAGATCCTATCACTTTGACAGCACAGATGGAAGTGAAGATCATTATATCAAAATAAACCAGACATAGAGATACATTCTACATGAATTCATCTGTGGATTCTAAAAAAACTACTGCCATAGGCATCTGGAGTACAGTGATGGTGGAAAGCATGTGGGGTAGGGAGAGATGGGAAGAGCCTGATCAGTGGGTGCTAACTTACAGCTAGGTGGGGCTAAGGAGTTCTTACGCTATTGGGCAGTAGAGTACCTATGAGTAATAAATATGCATCAATACATAAATATGAATATACATATATATAATTAAAACACTAGGAAGACAGAGCTTTGAAGTTTTTATCAGAAAGAAACATTTGAAGAGATAGATATGCTTAACCTGATTTGAGCATTGTAGAGCGCATGTGTGTGTATCTTCCTTTACTATAAAAATATCTATTTTGTTTTATGTACTATTAAAAACAAACTTAATAAAATGTCTTTGATGTTTCTTTTTCTTTTTTTTTTTTTTTTTTTTT
>NDGN011556749.1:0-20111 GCA_002564285.1 Tympanoctomys barrerae | reverse complement strand
TGAACTCAGACCCTTGCACTTGCCAGGCAAGCGCTTATTCTACTGAGCCATCTCCCCAGCCCATAATAAGAAGTAAAAGGTGAAAAGGGCCATAAGAAAGATAAATTATTGGGTTTCACAGGTACAAGGGAGAAATAAATTCTACATGTGAGTTTAAGAATTGTAAGGCTGGGCTGGGAAGACAGCTCAGCGGTCTAAGCACCTGCCTGGCAAGCACAAGGACTCAGATTGATCCCTGGTACTGCATGCTGTGCTGGCCCTGGAGCCCCAGGTGCATCATGCTGGCCCCAAAATCGAGCACGGTAGTACAAATCTATAATACCAGAACTGGGGAGGCTGAGACAGGAGGATCAGTACGAGTCTGAGCTGTTTAGTGAGACCCCGTACCAAATACATACATACTACATACACACATGAAAAAAATTTTTAAAAGAATTACAAGGTTAGGAAATACTTGTAAATAAACAAGCACATTAGCTGGGCTATGAAGAATTTTCCCATTCCTTCTGAATATGTGGAGTGTATGTGTGTTATACAATTATTCAGCGTGGAGATGAATAAACATTAAAATAGCTCAATGTCAGTGAGCGAGGCAGAGCAGACACAATGTCAAGCTGTAGTAATTGGCATTTGACGCTAAATTTGTTTGCCTCTAAACTACAATCACTGCAGTTTATAAACATCTTTTGCCTGCCTGCGTTCATCCCAGTCTAACTCAGGAAATCTGGAACCAATTCAGCAATTTTCAATGTTTAAAATAGATTACTTTATGGGTAAGTAAAATCAAACTCAAAGAAGTTAATTGCAACATTTCAGAGCCTCTCACAGCGAGATGCACATCCTTGGGGATGTTACATTGCTATTTCCACTTGCCACTAAGAGGTTTTCATATTTCCATAATTTGTGGTATTTAAGTATCATTTCTAGCCCTGAAATTATTATGCAGTGAAAAATCATTTTAGTTATAAAAGATCCATTATTTCCAAGAGCTTTTTATAATTCACAATCGTTAGATTGAATTTGTTGAAGGAAGTATTTCTAATAGTATCAGAAATAATTTCAAAATTGCTGTTTCAAATTCAAGTTAATTTTAAATGATTTTTCTATTTCTTTATTTGGATCATTTTGGTTCATATTTTAAGATTGTTTGAGCCTATTCCTTACTGTTATCTAAAAGTAATTATCTAGACCAACACGAAGTTACTACATTCTGTTGGATAATACACCTTAACTCAAATGGAAACCCAACCCAACACAATGGTATTGGGATAATACTGACATCTCAATCAACAAACAGGTTACATAGACGTGACAAGCTTGCTGAGAAAATGCTGCAGCTAAACTGCATACGCTCTGAGGGGGGAAAAGAGACACACTATTCTTAATTATCCATTTGCTAACTATTGCACAAATTGACAAATGGACAGATTTTTAAATTATTATTAAAGTAGCCATACTTCTCTGCTCTGATTTCAAATATACTGACAGCTATTTTCATGCTTTCAAAATAATGTTCAATCCTGAAGGCACCTTGTAAGAATCAGGAAAATAATTAGAAAACTTGTTTTGAAGACTCTAACGTCATAAAACAACAAGGCTGCAAAGACGTGAGCTCAGTGTGTTCTACTTCTCCCTGTTGAATGCACGCATCTCTGAATATGTCCTTCCACACAACATCTACAGTAGTTGTAGGAAACTCATCCTCCTAGGCCACACTCTATCACAAAGGTCTTCCTCACAAGGAAATAAATCCTGCCTCTTCCTCTCTTGATCTTGGGCCAAAACTTTTGTTGCTATCTACCCCCCCAAAGTAAGCACCCGCCACCCCATACACATTTCTATGTGAAAATATTTTAAAAGTTTGAAGTCAATCATTGTGACTATCCCCCTTCACATTATTCAGAATAAACATTCCTTCATTCAAATAGCATAGCTTCTATCCTTGACTTCAAGATCGAAGTCCTCCTCAAACACATACCTATTTGACGGGCTAAAATATAGAACTGGAAAGTAACGTTTCAATTTGCTTTCACCAGAGGAAAATGTAATAGTACTAGGTTGAATCACATAAAATTGCCAACACTCAACCATTACTGACCTACAAAAATGACAGGTCCTTATGGTTCAACATAACAGCATTATATCCCTTGAGGTAAGCACAACACGTCTATCAATGCACCTCCAGATTGCATTAGCCTTTAAGCCACTGTATAACATGTCCACTTCACATTGGGTGTGAGGCCACATAAATCTCCTCGGTCATTTTCCCATCAACTGTTGAGCTTGGGCAAAGCATGTTACAGAATTCTACAAGGAAGGAAGTAATTTATTTACGTGCCCCTTGCTCACTTTGTTTTGTTTGTTTGTTTGTTTGTTTGTTGTTTGGGGGTTTTTTTGTACTTGCACAAGCTTAATGATAGCATTGCCTATGTGACAGGTACTATCAGCAGGTACCACTTGATAGTCAAAAGAAATATATGGGCTGGAATCATCACCATTCTTTGTGGTACAGGTGAGAAAAGAGAATCACTGAGCAGTCCAGTACACACTCTGGCTCTCAAAAGAAAACTGTCTTCCTCAGATGATTTTGTGGAGAATTAAGTAGCACAGTGCATTTCATTGTTCTGCCCCTTCTCCATTATCAGCAATTTCACTTAGCTTCTAAGTGCTACCCAGTGCAGGTCTCTTGCATCTGTACTTCCTTTCTATTCCTCCAGAACATTCTGTCATTCTTTAACACTTTTAACTGCTTTGCAACACTCAGTGTCAAGATGCCCTCTTAAGGAGTGATATGGTTAGTGTTTCTCCCAAAGTTCTTGTGTTGGGGTCGGGGAGATGGCTCAGTAAAATAAGCATTTCCCTGGCATGCGCAAGGGCCTGAGTTTGATCCCCGGTTCTGAAAAAAAAAAAAAAAAAGTTCTTGTGCTGAAAACTAAATCCCCAAATCGAAAGTGTGAATGGTGGAACCTCTAAAAGATATTTAGATCAGGTCCTCATGAATGGATTAATTCCACTGTCTGGGGAGTGGGTTCATTATCAGGGCAGTGGTGACTGTGATAAAGAGGCATTCATGAGGTTAGCATCCACCCTACCTCCTCCTGTGCTTTCTTCCCCTTCTGCTTTCCAGCTTGGGGAAGAAGCAGCCCACAACCCTCATGAGTCTATCAGTTACCCAATCTCGGGTGATCTGCTGTAGCACACAGCACATGAAGATAACGGTATCTCTTCACCTTCCTCCATCAGTTTCTACCAATTCTCTGCAACTCTGGGTCCCATTTATCATCACTTCTTCTATTTTTATGTTGCTGCTATCTTCCTTGTGACTGCCAATACTTTCTAGTCCTTCAAAGAGGAAAAAAGTAAATTATGTTTTATCACCATTTTATTTTAATCATATGCCACTTTTTTAAACTATAACCCTGTGTCTCCTACTTGTACTTCTTTTATAGTGAAGTTTAGAAAAAAGTACTAAAGCCCCCACAGCTAACATAAACATATATCCCATTTCTAAAACCAGAAGGTGGTGGTTGGAGTCAGAAAAGGATTGTGCATTGTACGGTGCTCTAACTGCACACAACCTAACATTCTACCTTTTACAACTAGGTAATTTCGGTCAAATTAAACATTCTGTACTTGCTTCTTACAAATAAAATAAGAACTGTAGTAGCATCCAACCACTCGAGGTTATTCCAAAAACCTTAGTAAGTGAGCAAGTTTGCAAGCAGTAGCTAACCATTATTATTATGAAAGAATTTGTACCTTAGGTAAGAAAGTTATATTTTAGTTCTTACATAACAGAGAAGCCTGAGGAGTTTTTCAAGCAAGGAATATTCTGGGCTGAGCCTACTCATCAACACCAGCTAAGCATGAGCCTCCAGGCCCAATTCTGAAATATATTACTGTCCAAACTCCCTTTATCCATTGAAGCTACAAAGTGCTTTATCATTAGGGATTTGCATGGGCCCACTGGATGGTTTGCACCTTAGGGTCCCCTCAAAGACTTATGCACTCACAGGTGGGATTTGTGGAGGTGACTGGATCACGGGGCCATGGTACTCATTAGAGGATGAGCCCACTGATGGAGTTATAGCTAAATGTAACGTTGGGAGGTAAAGCCCAGTCAGAGGAGGTTGGTCCTGGCAGGCGCAGCTGGGGAGGGTGTTAGCTTGCTCCTCCTCCTTCATGTTCTCTGCGTCCATCCTCAGTGACCTGTGAGCAGCTGTCCTCTAGTATGTACCCCTGAGGTATGCCTCACAGCCTCAGGACTAGGGCTGAAACTTCTACACGCTGGAAGTCAAAATAATCTCTCTTCCTTTCCATTGGGGTTGGGTGACTATCTCAGTGAAGAGAAAGTGATCGAGACGGCTCAGACACATGTCTGCCCTTATCTTGGTTCCTCTTTGGTTCCTAAAATAATGATTCCATTGTCTCATAATCCTGGTAAATTCTGAGCCCCAAGCAGTCAGCAACCTGGTCAGTAAGAGCAGTCACAGGTCTTCTGATGGGGGAACTGGACAGCGAACAGCAGGAGGAAGGACAGCTTTTAGAAGGCTATAGGAATGACGAGACAGATGAGGGAGAGACGAGGGACCAGCTCAGGAGGTGGCGGGGTATGCATAAAGGAAGTAGCTCCTTTGCAAGTTCTTGCTTGCTTTATTTTATCCACCGAGGAATTCATAGTGCTAGAAAACTGACGACTCAGTGAGAAACTTGGAGAAGGAGAAACTGATGACTACAGTACGGTTTTATCGTTTGGTTGGCAATGCTCTTAGCCGTATTTGCAGCAAACATGAAGTAGCCATACAGTCAGGCTGAGGAATCTACACTAGATCTTCACAGCTTGAGATAATTCCCAAAAACCATGTGTGGATATGTGGAAGTAATTAGACAGGCTGCTACAATTGAGGTTAAATTTCCCCCAAAGCCCAGGTCTAAAAGGTGTGGCCCCCAGGGCGGTACTCTTGAAGGTGGAGGAACCCTTAAGAGATGGTGCCTCGGTGCCTCTTGGTGCTGTAAAACCCTGGCCCTCTTCTTAGTCTCTTCTGCTTCCTGATAATAAACAGTGCTTTGCTCCACTGGACACTCCCATCATAACAAGCATCCTCTCTTAAAGCAAAGGAGCCAACCAGCTACGGTCTGAAACCCCTAAAACATGAGCCAAACTAAAGCTTTTCTCTTCAGCAATGGATTACCTCAGATATTTGTTCTGTTAGTCCACAGAAAGTTGACTACCACAGAAAATAAAAGTAGGTGGGTCTTCGGTGTTACTCTGTACCTTTGTGAAGAAACCTACAGAATTGGTTACAGGAGAAATGCAGAAGAGTTTGGAAGAATACGCTGGGGAAATGCCAAAGGGTTGCACACACAGCTTTCATGAGAGAGTCAGGTCTGGATGCTTAGAGGATGCAGACAATCAAAGCTACCCTAATAATGCCTGGGATGGAAATGAACTATGGCCATCTTTCTGTCACCATGGCAAGGAACACAGATGCTTTTCATCCATGCTTTCAGACTGCCTGAGAGACTGAGCTTAGAGATGACAAACTAGTCCTTCAGCCTGGAAATTTCAAGGCAACAGAGTAGTCAGACTGAAGCACAGGCCTTGTGGCTGCTTTTGGCCAAATTTAAAGTGAGAACTAGGAGCAGGTTGGAGCAGACAGAAAGGTTTACAAACTGTGCAGCTTGGCCAGAAAATGAGGTGCATGGGAAGCTCCAACCAAGGAGGGTGCAAGGATTTACACTGATTTAAAAAAGAAGGAAGCTAGTTCTTTTTCACCAGGATAAGAGTAGACATGCCAGAGGGCATCTCAAAAGCCTTCCCCAAGGGCTGGCGGTATAGCTCAGCAGACTAAGCACTTCCTTAGGTAAGTGCAGGGGTCAGGGTTCGGTCCCTGGCTCCAAATGCTGTGCAACCCCACCCTTGGGTACACTGAGGCAGCGATAGAGTCTGGGTGTGATGATGCAGGCCTATAATCCCAGCACTAGGGAGGCAGAAATCAGGAGAATCACTATGAGTCTGGGCTGTGTAGGTAGACCCTAATCACACACACACACACACACACACACACACACACACACAGTCTTCCCCATATAATATAGGCTTAAAGGTGTAGAAATCAAATTTATTTTAAAGAACACAAGAGAGCACCCTGGGCACTCTCCACTCCCAGGACCTACTAAGGAATCATTTCCTCTCAACCATACGTGTCTCAGGATGCCCCAACTACTGCTCCATCTGACAGCAAAGCTTCGCATCATCTCTGTGATTCAGGCTCAGGCAGGCTAAAAGCCAGGGTTATGGGATAATGAAGGCTTCAACAAGACCTCAGAGGAAAGCCCAGCATGGCAGCAGTGAGCTGCAGGAAGCGGCTTTGGGCATGGAGCTGTGGTAGTAAAACCAATGCTGCAATGCAGACCCAGGGAGCTGGAGACACGAGCAGCATGCGGCAGACACGCAAGCAGAAACAGTCCGCGGGACCTGGTGGTTTGCAGCCAGCAACACGACAGGGCACGAGGCTGCTCAACCCCCACGGCCCGTGTGCCTCTAAATGCCTACTATGGAGATTCAAGATTTAATGCTTGCCCTCCTGAGTTCAGTTCTTGTTTTGATCCAATTCCTCTCTATCCCTGTATTGCTCCCTTTGGGGACAGAACGTTACCCTTTGTTTGTCCATCACTGCATTAGGGTGTATGTATCTTCATGTTTCCTGTTGTGTTATCACTACAGAGGCTCATGGCTCAGTCTGCCTTGGGTCTCAGAAGAGACTTTGGACTTAGCTTTAGAGCTATGCAGAAACACTTAAGCTTCTGAAGTCCTGGACCAAATGCAATCTACACCATAAGATGGGCGTGAGACCTCACTGGGTAGCAGCACGGGGCTAGCAGGTGGATCGCTCATGCCCCCAAAAGGTCCGTGTTTTAAAGGTGGTCATCAACCCAGTGCTATCAGGAGGAATGTAGGTGGGACCCGGTGAGAGGTCCTTGGGTCTGTCGGGTGAGCCCTCACAGGAACAGTGAGACCCCAGGTCCCTCACTGCACATTTTCTACTTCCGAGGGATAAGGTGAAAAGTTTTGCTCTATCACAGGGTCCTGCCATGATGTGTTATCTTCTAATTTAAAGGGCCAACGAATCATGGGCTGATCCTCTGCCTCTACAGCTGTGAGCCAAAATCAACCTTCTCTTTACACAGCAGAGTTAGCTCACGTATGTGTTACACACGCGGCCAGCGGACTAACAGGTAGCACAGTGGTGCTCAGTCTCCCAGTGACCCACAAAGTCATCACTATAGGAGCAACTTGCAAACTGTTCTTCCCTCCAGTTCTGAGAGTCAGTTACAGATGATTTATTCTCATACTCCTCCTTACAACTGAGACACATCAACAAAGTGCCTGGCACAAAGCAATTTATGACAATAGCACAACTCTCTCTAGAGAAATCTAGCCAGAAACTGTAACCTCATTAAAACAATGCACTGCCTTCCTGAGACAACCTGCAGACACAGGCAGACAGAAATGCCTTTATTTTTAATTTTATTTTAATATGCTCTCCCGCCTGCCTTTCAGCAATCATCCTTTCATTTGAATATGGAGCAACTCTAAGAACTCAGCTAATTAAAATAATATTTCAGCCTTTTTGCCTTTGTTTCATAGAACAATGTATACTGTGTTTGTGTAAGGAAACTGGGTTTCTACTTTATTTCCAAACCCTAGATTGCTTTTGGCAAAAAGTATTTACAGGTGTTATTTGACATCAAGTACACCACTTAAAATGCCTTTATGTGGCATTTTATCAAAATCAACAATTTGACCTCTATAGGGAGACAAAGCCCACAGAATTAAATTATATGTGGAATCTTGTCAACCAGATTACAATATTGTAGACCTATGTTTAGCTGAGCAGAGTACAATCTAGAATATTGAATAAGCTCATAAATGAACTATTCATGTATTCAGTATTGTAAAAATATAACACAAAAATAACTTGCATAAAATGAAAAAGAAACTCAATTGTTGGGCTGAAAAAGACAATGAAAACCAAGGAAGTGTCCCATTATGGTGACTTCTACGGCATCTTTCGGCACAATTATTTTTAATATATCTTTATCTTACCTCTCTCCATTCTTTATTCCCCACTCCTTGGACATATAAGACACAAACTACAAGAGAAGAAAAGTACATGTACATAAATCACGAGATAGGACCACATATAATTTCCTTTTTAGCTATCAAAGCTACATCAAAATTAAATGCCTGACACCAAGTCATAGCTTTGCAGGAAAACTGCAGTAAATCAGCAAATGATTAAAAATCATTTTAGAGAAGCAAAAAATAAACTATATCAGATCTTTGAAACTTAATATACATATGGTAATTACTAATAGTGAATCTACATTATGCTATAGATGTATTTTTTTAAAAAAATAGCTTGATGATTTGAAATACTTCGACTAAACTCTCTGAAACATAAAGTTCTCAAAGTCATCACAGACGAACAATCTGGAGGAAATGGTACTCTACATATAGCACTTAGAACCATCCTCAATATTTGCAAACAAGTTAAAATAAATCAAGCTTGCCTGATAGCAGACTAAAGTGCCTGGTTAGGCAGTGTGCAGCGGGTTCAATAAATACCCAGTGATTGAGAATGAGTATGGTGGCATGCACCTATAATCCCAACATTTGGGAGGCTGGAAACAGGAGGACCAGTACAACTCTGATCTCTGCCGTGAGACCCTGTAGACCCTGTCCTAAATACAGAAAGAAAAAAAAAAAGCAATCAAAAATATCAAGAAAAGAAGTCTGAGAAAGGTTAAGGGATGTGAACAAAGGGAAAAGAAATGTCCCATCCTCTTGAGAAAGGAGGCCCAAGAATTGTTTTTAATTTTTTTTAACCTTTTATTTATTTACTTATTAGGTACAGGGTATCGCCACGCAGCTCGGACTCATAGTGATCCTCCTGTATCAGCCTCCCCAGTGCTGGGATTACAGCATGCGCCACCACAGCCAGTTTCACTGTCCGACACAGCGGCACAGCATGTGGTACTGGGAGTCAAATCTGGGTCCTTAATGCTTGCCAGACAGGTACCTAGACCACAGAGCTATCTCCCCAGCCCAACAACTTTTAATACCAATAAACCATAATGCCTTTTCTGTAATGATGATTTCAAGACTATTCCAGAACCTGACAAAGACCTCTCCTTACCCTTAAACCACACCATTTCAGACATCTGCAGAAATGTGGAGCTCCTGGACATTAATGTCCAAATGTCACAGGACTGGAGAACACTGATTTACATAACTAATTCAGTTGCTTTGCAATTCAAATAACCCTGTCCATCTTAAGGTACCTTCAATTTTTAAGGAATCTAAGAATCAAAATAATTCCGTTTATAACAGAAGCTAAGTATTTCACTCAATTTTATATACCTTTGGTTACTGTTTCTATTTTAAAAAGAAAAAGTAGTATTCTGTGACTACATCACTTAAAAACAATGGGCAATTAAAGTTGTCTTTCAAACAGTATCTCTGTTGTGTGGGCATACCATGAGACTTTAATTTCAAAGTGAACTGTCCTACGCTAGAACTGTCTGCTTTCCTTCCTTTTCCCAAAGGGCTTTGGCAGCTTGCTCTTCAACCACAATGTCACCAGCCGAGTGGACAGCAAGCTGGGCTCAGGAAGGACTATGAGTTCCATACAATTTTTGTAAAATCAAGTAAATAAAATAAGGAGACTGTTTCAAAAAAAACAAGCAACATACTTACTTGGATCAGATTTAGAAAACGTGTCTCTGTCGAGAAGATTTCTGTTGAACAGAACAGAAAATGTTAGATTGGCAGAAGGCCAAAATAGGTAATTTACATAAATGTATAAGATGCATAAATATGTCCAAGCATGCAAGTATATACATGCACACACACCAGCAAACACGTTTAGGTAGCTAGACAAAATTTTCCTAAAGGTTTGGCTACACTGGACTTATTCAAAGGAAGTCGGGGGTGGGGGTGGGGGTGGCGGCCCACTTCCTCAGTCTTCCACTACAGTTACTTAAGAACAAAACTCTTCACATCCTAAAACTAAAATCTTTTTTTTTGTTTTTTTGGTTTTTTTTGTTTTTTTGACAGAACCAAGGATTGAACTCATGCTCTTGTGCTTGTCAGGGAAGAGCTTATTCTACTGAGCCATCTCCTTGGCCCCTAAAATCTCTTTTACAGAAGTACCTGCTCTAGATTGATTTTTAATTCTCCATTAAAAGTACAGATGCTCAGAAACGCTTCCTGAATTAACATGTGCACTGTTAGTAATGGAGAATTGCCTCCGATTCAGAACACACAATCACAGTATGAACGATTAGAAAACACTGTTAGTGAAACTTCATGTAAAAACATTCGTGTTTCATCAACTCTGACAAGTTTAATGGTGCTGTTACTGCTCAGGAGTTTAAGATAAACATACAGATCTGCTAAAAGACTCTTTTGGTTAAATGTTAGTGCCTATTAGATAGGTTAGTGTCTGTTTATTATTTTTTGAACGTATTTCCACACCTAGAACAGAATAAAAATGGAAATCAGAAAGTGGATATTGGGGTGTCCTGTTAATCAGAAAGTGGGTATTGGGGTGTCCTGTTAATCAGAAAGTGGGTATTTGGGTGTCCTGTTGTGCTCAGTGTTAGCACTAAAGCACTCCTGTGTTTTAGGCTCACAAAGGTGACAGTGGATAATCATTAAAAAGTTCAGTTCAATATTCTCTGATTAATAAGATGGGCAATTAATAGAAAAAATTTCATCCAAAACTGACTTTTTAAAAAGCAATCATTTGAAACTATATCCTCTTCTGAAAGACCTGGGATATGCCTAGTGATAACTGTAAGGGCTCCAAATGTTCAAATTTTTATTTCATATGCCTCTTCCATTTATAGATAGTAACTCATAATAGCTGAATTGTGCTTCTACTTTTAGTGCACATAATAAAATCCCCATTTTCAAGCTGTGTTGCTCCACCACCAGAAGTCTTGTCAAGCGTCTACGCTGCCCTCAGACCTGGCCAAGCCTTCCTTGTGCATCTCAACCTGACGCTTCTCCCTTTTTCTGTTTCCATCAAATCACTGTCTATTGAGAAAATAAAAATATATTCAACACACTAGGCTGCACAGATGATAAAATGAGATCAGGCTCTGCCATAGTCAAAGAAAAAAGACATCAGATATATTTCTGTTTGGAATTGCATCACATAAAAAGACCACTCGTCAGAAAGCAAAAAAATTCTGTGCTTTTAGCTGACATTATGACTCCTGCAACAGCTGGCAAACACAACATTAAAACATTTCCATTTGAGAAATGCCTGCAATATTATATTTATAAGAGTAGTTTTCCACTTAAGCGGAAACTCTCTAACCTTTCCTGTACCTCTAGCTTTTGCTAAGTATCATAGTAAATCTTAATTAAACTGTCTCAGAGGTCATAAAAAAAAACCATCAAGAGACAGCAAAACATGTCAGTGTAATTAAGACTCAAAACTATGCTATACATCCTTAAAGAATGTAACTTAGTGCTTTAGTTATGTGAAGATAAATTATAATTTCTATTTACAAATATAAAATGAAAGATTTTCACTAATGATAGACTAAGATTAACAATCCTAATCTAGGTGTTACTTATTACATTATTTCTTCCAGCCATTATAACCCATAACACATAGTAGTAAGGTCAAAAAGCAAACAAGAATGTTTATCTGATGAGAAATAAGGCTATAAAACTCTTACAATTACTGAAATTCAAAATTGAACTTTCTAATTCTGTTGGCTAGATGATATGAATATAATATAATAGAGAATCTCTGACTACATTTAATTCCTCAACAACTACTTTACTCACATATACATGATTTTCAAAGTTCAGAAAAAGGAAATCTTTTTAAGGGTTATGTACCTGCATAAGATCAGTGATTGTCCAAGTGTATAATCCCGTTTGATTTATGACAAGAAGAAAGATGCTTACTTTTTTTCCTGTATTTTAGAGAAGGTTCCACGGGGTATTCAGGGTCTCACTGCTTAGATCGGACATAGAGATCCAACTGCTTACAGGCTCCCAAGAGCTGGGATTACAGGCACATGCCACCACACCTGGTCTCAATTGCCATCTCAGGGTGCCCCGGGGGCAGGGCTGGCATGGCAGGCCCAGAGACCCAACTGAGTCTACCTAAGCAGGCGCATTAATCCGCTGAGCTATTTGGCCCACCCTAAGATTCCTACTTTTGTAGCATACTATTAAAAACAAAGCCCAATCACACTTGGTCAAACAAGACTGGCATTATCATGAAGGTCATTTTATAAATAAACTATAGGCGTCTCAGAGGGAAGGAGCAAGTAAAGAAGCATGCACAGTCCAGGACGGGACAATTTAACATCACCAGCCCTTCTGAATCTCATGCCCCTTACTAAGTACTTTCCTATGAGTGCTCAAAACATAGAAATCTTCCTCTTTTATCTATTGGTTAAGACACAGAGTATAAATATAAAATAAATTCCTATTCATAAACTAGTATAAAGAGAGATGCTACTTATAGAAGGAGAAAATTACAATGAGAGGGCAGACCTCACACTCTTGCAGAAAGTCCCCACTCATCCACAGAAAGTGCTCAGAGAAACATATCCTTTCTACATTGTAACTTTTAGAACTCTGCACATGCACGAGCGCACATACACACACACACACACACACACACACCCTACCTACTATACAACCTGTTCTGTGGGAAGATCACTTTCCCTCCCTTAGTTGTCACTGGTTGAAGCAAGATCCCTATAATTTTATGCCTCTAAGTTTTAAAAACAATATTCAACTTCAACACCAGGTTAAAATTCTGAAGGTACCTGTCTTTATTTTCTGAAAATTTCCATGTAGTCAAAACAAGGAAGTGAACAAACTCTTTGAAAAACGATTCTAGAAAACTAAGAGTGTATGAATGACAAATACTACCTGATGAAGTAGCCATTTATAAGTGAAGTGCCTGAGTTGTTCTAGTAACTACGCATCCTCAAATTTCAATTAAAATTTCTGGTCTCTGGACTTTAAAGAGGATGATGAAAACAGTGAGACTGAAGGTGATACTCAGCCAATTAAACGAAAACCTGCATGAAGAAATATGGAATTAATGGTAGAGGTGCTTTTAGCAGGTCTAAAACAAGACAACAGATAAGGCAAGAATCTAGCAACATTTCTCTTTGGTTTGTGTGTGGAAGTGCCCTCAAAGCCTTCAGTCATCACTCCTTTCAGAGACAATGGGCTGCTAGAGTGACTGGTGCAGGCTGCAACGCTAGGATTAAAGGTATGAAAGCAAGTGGCAATATTCAGTCATATGTCCAATCTAAGCAACAGATTTGACAATAAAAACAGATGATATATCAACTATTGATAATCACCTATTCTTTTTTTGAAAATCTATAACATATAGAGTGTTGTACCCTACTCTGTTTCTGTCTTCATTTCTGACTTTTCATTCTTGCTTTTGTTTTTACTCCTCAAAAAAACAATAAATTTAATTTTAAAAATTAAATAAAAAATAAAGGCATGAAGGCTACACCTTCCCTAGGGTGGGAGTCCTGCACACAATATAGGGACCAGAGAGGGGCCTGACCCGGCATCTTTCAAACTCTCCCCCCCACCACTTGCTACTTCTGTGGTCTTTGCCTCTATGAACTCCTGCCCCTTTGCCATGCCCCAGCCTGCCTTGAAGCCAGCTGATGATGGACTGAAATCTCCACACACTGTGAGCTAACCAACCCTTCGCTCCTCTAACTTTGGGTGCCGGGCACTGTCTCAACAAGGAGAAGAATAACGGAGACACCTTCTCGGGGACCACAGAGGAGAAAGGATTCCCTGTCTGCCCCTCCTACAATCCAGTTCTCATGAGTATTAGTCCCCTAGGACAGAGGCTCGGGTACCCATCTGTCCTCCCTGGTAACAATAACGGGTGAGCTTATGTGCTAACTCTGTGGGCCCCAATTTCATTTTCCACAGGCCACCTTTCGATTGCAATGTAGCTTCCCACACAGTTATAGACAGAGAATGTGCCAAGTGCCCGACACAAACACCAGTTTTCTTGCCCGTTGGAGTATTTATTGGGCACTGCCTTCCTGAGAGTCATACTGAACAGTCACCTAGCCCTTTCAAGTAAGAGCTCAGGCTATCTTTTTTCCAACTTGAAAACAGTAATTCTCTTTAGTGCAATTCTGTAAAGCAGTTTTCAAGCCTACACTGCACTGTGCGTGCAATACCTAAGCATCACCAAACACACAGTATATATTAAAGATACAGTCCCTAATTTTAAGAAGCTTGGATTTTTCTAGAAAGAAAAACTCACAGCAACAATTAAATGTCAGCATAGAGCATGTATAAAATGGGAGAAGGTACAATACCTGAAAACAGAAGCAAATAGATTCAGTTACTGCTAAAGAAAGCAGCAGGCACAATACAATGCTTAACTCTTACTGCTACTATTTTTTAAGATATACTACAAAAATTATAGGTTATGCATATATAATTAAATTTATGTGTATATATAATTGAAATAATCAAAACAAGAATGTCTCTTGAAATAAATACTTTTAAAGGGCTCAAGTATTATTTTCTATTATATAAGACAAAGTTTTAGGAATAAAAAATAAAAACTTCAAGTTCTCTGTGCATAAGAACATGATCTATTCAAGAATTGGTAGAAGTGATTTGTAAACAGACCCAGGGCTGGGACGAGAGCACAGTGGAATAAGTGCTTGCCTGGCAAGCATAGGGTCCTGAGTTCAATCCCCAGTACTAGCAAAAAATAATAATAATAAATAATAAATAAAAATTGGGATTGTAAACAGACCCAACAGTCTCAGACCTACTCTTCTCTCTTTTCTACTCAGTAACTGAAGCTACCTAACAAGTATTCTTTTTAAAGGGAAAACAAATACCACTCTATCACAGATGCAACTTAAAATCTATTTGGCATTTATATGAATTTCAAAGTTAACAGTTCAGAGCAATTGTAATCTATCTGTGACCTTTGAAAATGCTGGTCTTTTTGTTTTCATTTTATGTATTTGGTACAGGGTATTCTGGGTCTATGAGGTATGTTGGTGGTAGTTTAATAGGTACAGGGTCTCACTACGCAGCTCACACTCATAGGGACCCTCCTGTTTTCAGCCTCCCCGTACCGGGATTATAGGTGAGCGCCACCAGGCCCAGACTCCATTGTGGTGAGGCATGCAGGACCAGGAATCAAACGCTGGTCCCTGTGCTTGCCAGAGCAGATGTTTAGTCCGCTGAGCTACCTCACTGGCCCTCAAAAGTGCTAGTTTAATAAAGCATACGATATACATGCCTGAGGGGAAAAATCCTCAAATAGAAGGAAGGGGGAGTTTCACACATTATTTATGGGATATTGAGCACCAGCCACGCATGAAACTCTCGTGGCTGTGCCTGATTGGAACTGCTCTATGTGATTTTCAATAGCAATAAAAATACAGCTTATAAAGAGTACTAAGGAAAATATGATCGATTTAATTTCCTACAAGACAAAACTATAGCTTAGGAAACAGACCCAAACAGTGCTTTACCAATTTATAAACATTTTCCAGCATAAATTTTCCACTTGTGAGGGAGACCCTATTTCTGTATCACCTATTCTCTCCTGAAAACTGGACTATGTCACTAAACAGAACAATTCTGCATTTGATCAAAATTTGGAAAATATTATATCTTTTATTGATCTACTATCCAGCATAGTGCTGGGCCACTCACAGCTGCACTGCATACTTCTTAGGCAGGTACAGGAACCAGTGCACGCTTGCATCTATGCCAAGCCCCTACAAAGACCGGCGGAGCAAATGAAGCATTTTATTATCTAATCAAAAGTACCAACCTTTTTTACACCCACTATGGTGAGGTGTTTTATTATGGGCAATGGGAGAGATGAAAATGGCATTTGAGGCCTTTGCCCTAATAAGTAAGCCATTAACTGAAAAAAACTGAATGTAAAACTGTCACTAGAATTATAAATAATCCTTCTGCCACCAGGCCCCTATTACTGGCACTGTATTATCTCATGGATATGAATTAGAAGGCTGTATCTAAATATACACTTTCTTACATTTGTGAACTGGTTTACAATGGTTTTGGAACAAAGGCAAGGAAAACATTTGTGGAGCAACTGAAAAGAGATCGCTCAGCCTTTGGCAGCGATCCCAAAGTGACATTTGATGCTCTCCGGTTCATTTTTTTACTCTTATTTTATTTGTTTGAACAGACGCTATCTCTGGGAAATTAGCATATAGATCTAAGGAAAAAATATTCTGCACAAAACCGCAATTGCCGCAGCAAAGGGTGAGAGCCTGTAACTGGGCGAAATGTAGGGTTAGAAATGAAAAAATGAAACAGTTTAAGGCTGAAACTTACTGGAAAGCCAAAGTCAGCTAGAATCTAAGATACCGAGTAATTCTGAAGGACAGGGTCATTGGAAAGTACTTAACAAGATTACCTGGCTTTCAAGAAAGAAAGAAGAGTCTTTCAGAATTGAAGCTGCACAAATAGACTTTAAAAAAAATAATAATAATCTCAAAAACCTCTGATCGCCCAAACACACAGATAGAACTTGATCATAAATGACTAGTATACTTAACAAACACCAGGAATGGAAAAAACCTCAAGTTATTTTCCAGTTTTTCACTGAAATAGGTTATCCTGAGTATTTACTTCTTGGTACTGTTGAGCTGAAAAGCCCAGTGTTAAAAATACAGTTTCAACCTTTGCGTACATGAATTTGGTTTAGATGCCAAAAGAAATTTGAAAGGAGCAATAATTAACAGTGGAGTGTTTTGCATTTTGTCTGAGGCATTCAATTGGGATTGCTACTCTTGGCTATTACTTAAGAAGAAAACCATGCTTTGCTGGAACCTAACAAGATTAGCGCTCTGGCTGACCCTCCGCCACCAGGACCCACGCATCTGAGAAAAACGTAGGGTGAATTCATGGTGCTGCAAATTTTCAGAAACAGGTACAGAATTCAACCTATGATTTAATGTGGAGAAGAGAAACAAAAGATCTTGGTTTCAAAGAATATGAGACTGAGAGCAAGTCTTCTTAAACAAACCTAAAATTCGGGTCAACACTAAACACATTATCTTTCTCTAATCTTATGTCTCCTGGCTTAGTAAGCAGCAAAATAACAGTGGAAGCCAAATCAGGGTCACCTAAACATTTCCGGTTCGAATTTCCATGCAAATGTTGCCTTCTTGGAGGGCAGGGGCAGGGAGGTGTGGAGGGGAGGGTTCTGACAGGAGGAGATTACCCAGGATATCGCGGTGGGTTGCAAGTGTGATTACACACACTGCCTCCTTAAGGAGGAAGGCACAGGGAGTTTGGACACTAGCAGGGGAGTCGAAATGGTGAGACACAGATTCTGGCCTTGAAGATTAGAGCTGTAAGGCTGCAAACCAAGTCATACTGGCAGCCACCGGAAGTTAAAAAAATCAAAGAACTGACTCTCCGTTGGAGCCTCCTGATGGAGACTATTTTATCAACATTGTGACGTCAGCCTCAGGATACTGATTGAGGTCTCCAGGCCTACAGAACTGTGAAGAAGAAATGTCTGTTCTTTTAAACTAACATACATGTGTCCATTTGTATATCAGTCAGTGCTTACAAGAACTGGCAGGGCTGGGACAAGGCTCCACCAAACGCTGCACGCATTCCGACTCAGATGTCATGCAGGACGTGGAATTCAACACTGGCCGTGGTGGCCGTCTGGTGTCAAACGCAGAAGAGTGCAAAGGATCTGTGCAGCAATAGATCTGAAAGGCCCAGCCAAAGGCCTGCATAAGGAGGGAAAGGGGTCCATGAAGGAAGGAAAAGGGGTCTGCATGGCAAGCTGAAGGGTCAGCATAGGAAGCCAGGGGATGACACCCAAGAGGAAGGCGAAGGCCAAGACCAGAGCTTCTCTGAGGCAAATCAGCTGCAATGGAGCTCTTCCAAGGAGAATAAGCTGAACTCTTTCCCTCTCATTCTCCACAATCCTCTATAAATGGGTCTTCCACACCAAGAACCTGCTGCCTCAGCTCACCTGGGGGTTCCCGCTGGAGTGGACAGAACACTGGGTCACCAACCCTGCCCAACCACTCTTCCAAACAAGACTTCCGGGTCACCTTCCTTTTCAACCCTCAAACTTCTACCTCCTTGGCTTCTTCCAGCTCCCGACCGCTTTCCCAGTGTCAGCATTCTCAATGGACTTTCCCACCTCCCCTCTCCAAGTTCGTTCATCAGCTCACCTCCAAGAGAAACCTCTCTCCACAAAACAACTGAATCCATGAATCCCTGGCATAAAATTCATAGCCTACAGAAATCTTCAACTCTACCTCAGCTGTGAGTGCATGCCACCTTCTGGTCCCTGGTTATGTTTCCAGGGGTGCTGTTATCTCTATTTTCTTACAAACTTTTCTAGAGACATTACAGATTTCTGGAAGTTTCTTGAACTACTCCAGCCTCACCCTTCTAGACTCCCATTTACTTTCAGCCTTCTCTTTCCCTGAAATTTCCTCAACATAATTCTACCTCTCCCCAGTGCTGTTTCATGGTTGTACAGAATACCTGGCCCCCATCTGACCCCACAGAGACTCACAAAATCCATTGCTACTGTGTACCTAGTGGGTCAAGCACCAAGCTCTACACTCAATATTTCAAGTGCACCGTTTAATCCAACCTTTACCATAATCCTAGAGGCATCAGTTAGCAGAATCCACTTTCCAGATGAAACGGCAAAATCAAAGAAGTAGCAAAAGTCACAGACAGCGCGTACGACCTGCATTTTTATAGTTTTTACTACTTTATAATTTTGACTTTACTATTTGATATCTATATAGCTTACTTTGACTCTTGGTTGTTATTGGGACTGAAATGAGATGCAGACTACCTCATTATTTAGCAATATTTTGGAAGCTCTAGAGGATAAGATATAAAATAAAAAAGACAATACTGGAAAGAAAAATTATCTTGTAAAAGACTTAATTTTATACCTAGAAGAACTGAGAATTAACTAACCAAAAATTGTAAAATAGATAATTCAGTTGAAGAATTGGAAGCCTGATCATATAAAGATGAATAATTTTTATCAATAGTTTCTAACTGTTTCATCCAATTCACTTTCTGGTCGTATCTGTTGCTTTCAGTTGCTGATGGACACGAGGGCCGGCAGGTCTCTCTCGCTGCAATCTCCCTCGCAAATGATACGCTGCCGTGAAAGCAAATCTCAGAGCAAACAGAACTGGAGAGACAAACACTCGCGAACAGGCAGCACCCAGAACAATCACGCCATGTTATCTATGAAATTAATCAGCTTGCAGATCTCTGCCTTTTCAGGGACTCCGTAAAGCACCTTCAGGGAGATGGGAAATATTCTGGTGACACGATTTACCCATGAGTAAATAGTGAGTTCAGTGATGGGAATTCTCGAAGCTTCTTATACCCCTGGCCTGCAGATTGTTCAAATAGGACTGCACTCGAAACACCGCAGGACTCACTAAGCACGAATGTCCTCTTCCATCAGTAGTGGGTGGCACACAGAACAGGGATCCCACCAGTTAAACTAGAGCTGACAACCTCGGATTATGGCCTAGAAACACTTCAGCTAACCGAAAACTCTAGACTCTAAGACCTAGAGCAACACTTTGCTCATCAGAGTGCCGCCAATCATACAAAAACATGTATCAAAATATAAATGTGCATCCCATCTGATGTGTCAATTCATTTTCTGGAAATATAGTCTAGGATGTCAAACGCAGAAGTAAAAAAATAAATATGTGGACCCAATGACATTCTTCTCATGAAGTAACATATTACATGCACGGTGCTAGAATTTAATTATAACACTATGGTTCATAATTAAGAAAATATGAAGGCAACTAGTCATCAAATGAACACTTAGTCAAAAGATAAGAATCCAATGGAATGATCAACATGAACAAGTGAAAATTTAGAGTCAAAGAGCAAGCACAGTCCAGTCATTACATTTACAGTTCCTTCATTTGCTGCCTGCCTCATCTGAATCCTCTATGCTTCAGTTTACAATTTGTTAGGAAGA
>NDGN011556745.1:3181-16005 GCA_002564285.1 Tympanoctomys barrerae | reverse complement strand
ATAAACCGCTGAAAGAAGAGCTGGGTGTTGCGTCTTCCTTGCTGGCGAGGTAGCGCGCAACACCCTCTCTCTCCCCACTTTCTCCCTCCCTCCCTCCACCACACCTGCCTCTCTACATCCAGCCCTCCATTCTGACCTCTCTCTTCTTCTTGTCTACCATAAAGCAAGCAGTTTTGTTCTGCCATGCTCTCCCCCAGTAATGGTGACCCTTACACCTCAGGCTCATAGCAATAGGCCCAAATCACCATGATCTGAAATTATAAGCAAAAATAAATCTTTCCTCTTTTTGGGCTTGTCAGATTCAAATATTTTGTCACAGTCAAGTTGACTGACACAGAAAATTGGTACTGAGAAGTGGAGTCATTGCTATGATTGGAGCTGACAGAAATAAAGACAATTGTCCAAGGAACTCTGGGCCTTTCATATCACATCCTGGCAAAGAATTTGTCTACATTTTCTCCATGCGCTGACTCTGTGGGAAGCTGAGATTAAAAGTAATGGTGTAATCTAGCAGAAAAAAGTCTTCATGGCAACACAACTTCGGATAGTGGTAGGGTGTTGCTAACTTCATTTGGCCAGATTTAGTGAGACTCATGAACAAAGGCAGAACAGAAATATTTGAAAAACTTGTAGTTTGGCCAGAAAAGAGCACGGATTAAGTTGGGGATCACAGAAGGTGTGGTTGCTGAAGATCTTAGCATGGAGGACTTTCCAGCAGCACAATAGGATTGGTTCCTGGAAGGCATCTCAGGAGTTGGTTAGATCACACCCACTGCAGATTCAAAAGTACAGAATTGCAACATCTTCTGAAAATCTTTGCTTTGATAAGAGACTGTGAGGCCTTTCTGCTTGCACAGAGACGGGTGGATTGTTTTCCTGCACTTCAGGATTTGTTTCCTGTGTTCAGTTCTCCAGACATTTAGATCCCTCTGCAGCCATGGTGTGAAGGGGCTTGGGTACTGCTCCTATCCATGGAAGATGTTGACATTGTCCAAGGGGTGTTGATTTTGCAGGCATGCAGAATCTAGGAGTTGTGTGTTGCTAGAGGCTTCCACCAAAATTTCCCAGCAATGCCTTGGAAGCCAGACATCAGCAGTGTCAGTCTCTGCAAGCAGCCCGACTGAACAATTCATGAAATTGTAAGAAATAAACCAAAGGTTGCAATGAATACTCCAGCAAGTTGTAAATGCTGGGAACATGGGACATCTACTGAAGAAAGCTGCAGATAGTGAGCAGATCCAATCCAAAAGAGAGGCCACGTGGGTTCTGGCACACTTTTATTGTCAACTATATTATTTAATTGGAAATTCCATTTGCTCTTATGGCAATTTTTAAAGCAGGTCACTTGGAAATAATTTGAGGGAAATGAGATACTAAGTGTTTGCAGTCCTCTTCAGTTTTCATAGGACTAATGGGAAACCAGAGGTCAAGAGATAATTCCTCTGAAACAAAGAGCAAGACAGATCTTTATTGAGCACTGTTAAGATGCAAGTATTCCACATCTTAATAATTTACTATTCAACAGAAGTTTGTTATTTTGTTTTGTCTTTTTGAGACAGGGTCTCACTATGCAGTTCAGGCTGGTCTTGAACTCACTTTGTAGCCCAGGCTGGCCTCAAACTCAGTGATCCTCTAGCTTCAGCCTCTCAAGTGCTTGGATTAGAGGCATGCACCACCTCAACAGAAGTTTCATTCTCAGGAAAAGTTGGTGGCTCTGACCTCAAGCCTACCACCTTCAAATATGACAGCATAGATAACCTAAGCAAATGTTATAATGTGGGTGTAAAATGTCCTCTTAAAGCTTAGTCCCCAGTTAGTAGTGCTACTCAGAGGTGGAGGGAATCTCAGGAGGTGTGGCATAGCTGGAAGAAGCAGGTCACTGAGGACCAGACCCTTGAAAGGGATACTGGTACCCCACCCCGAATGCTCTCCTTCCTTCTCCCCCTCCCCCTTCAGTTGCTCTTCCCCTCCTTCTACATTCAGAACAAGTGGACCACATAAATAAGGTATACTCTTCTACTTCCAGAGTTTACTATCTCACCAGAAAGCCAGAAATGGTTGCCTACAAAAGACATGGTCTGCTTGTCCTTGGAAGCAGCCTGAGTACAGGAAGTAGGGAGAATCTCAAGTATAGGTGCCAATGCCTTGACGTCTGATTTTGGTTAAAAGTACAATACTGATACTGACCATAAGAGGAGGGTCTGAGATTGGCAACACTTAGGAGGAGAAAACAATTTCCTTTCCCCAAGTCCTAAGAGTGCATCTGCCTTTGGGATTTTTCTTTCTATACAATTTTCTGTATTCACAGAAGTTATTCTTTCACCTTTTTGGAGGGAAGGAAGCGCCAAGAGATCCACCCAGAGTTGACAGTCTTTGCTGAAGGCTACTCCCACCTGCCCAGGAAAGCACTACACCAGATTTGCTCACTGTCTTGCTTCTGTGCTCCTGTACCCTCAGTGGAGTCTCTATTGTCAAGGACTCCCCGTGAGTTGACCACCAAACCACCTGTCTTTTTAAAAGGCAGAACTTCCTGATGGATACTTCTATGAGGCAGAAGACCAAGGATAATGATACCCATACCATTGACAGGTTATTAGAAACAGATTCCCACACATCTTATCATTCCAGATGCATCAATCCATTTCATTGATCAGCTAGCCATCAAGCAGAACCACTCAGTTCTAGGCCCTGCTGGGAATGCAGAAAATAGATGGCATGGTCCTAGTATTAGGGTCTTGAGTGTTCAGGTAGCCCTACAGATGTGCCCTGGGTCATGAGACACCCACTGGCAAATCTCCATTTGATACATTTTCTCTATGGCATTGACTACAATTTGAGCATCATGTAAAATTGTGCATTACTCCAGCAGGCACAAAGTAGCCATGAGCAGATGAAATCCAAACAAAAGGGAGAGAGAAAAAGAAAGATGGAGGCTTTTTATTTTAGCTTCACATTTCTGAATCACATCGATTCCTGGTCAGCTCACATTATTTGTTGGTTTTGTACATTATTCCATCCCTATATTCACACACACACACACACACACACACACACACACACACACACTACTTTTACGTTTTTATTATGACTTAAAACTAACAGTTCCGAAAAAAAAGAAAGAAACTACAGTTCCGGCGAACAGTGTAAGTCTCTTTGAAACACATTCATTCTGTGACCATCCATGACTGACACAAAAATTTTATTTTTAAATCCATGGCCTTCTTTGTGATATTCAAGTGATGTGTGAGGCTGTGGACTTCTGTGAAGTGAGAGCAAAAGTACACCCCAAAACTCTTTCATCATCTAATGGGAAATCGGACTTGTATAGAAACAGTTATACCTTCAAGTGGCAATGTGTTTGTCACCATGGGCATGCAACCAGCTATACACATATGAGTATGTAGTGAGCGAGGAGAAGAGGCCCATTCATGGCAGTTTTCTGAGCCAGGATGTGTGCAAGTCTGCATCACCATGTGGAAAAGCTGTGCCTGGAATAAAGATGGGTGGGACATTCAAGGGAAAGACAACAGAAAGGGATTCCTGTTGGAAGCAGAAGCCCACAAGGGATTCAATAGAGCCAGACCCATCTTGATTAATCCCCATGCACACCTCGAAATAAGGGTAGACCTACAGGTTGGAACTATGGCATGTAGGGCCACATGCTTTCAGATTTTTCCAGTGGGAAGCCAGGAGCCACATTCTAGTGTTCAGCAGAGGATGCTTGTGATAGCCACCGTGTTTCTGAAAGTTTCTCTGGCATATATGACAGTCCCACAGTCTTTCTGAAATCATCCAAAGGGCATTCATTATACAAGGTGAATGCAAGAAAGTAAAGTCAGAAAAATGATGAAAGTTGAGGGAGAAAAGTAAGAGACCACACAAAGACCTTATGAGAAGCCACCTGTGTGCCAATCCAGGTGTGGTCATATCAAAACAGACACCAGATTGCCATTCACACTTTCCAAATGAAATGAAAATGTATTGAGTTTATTTCAATGCTTCTGAAATGTTTTTCTTGTTTTCTATTTTAATTAGGCCAAGGCCCATAGTTATTCCCATTCCTTATGGATGCTGAACTGCGTTGTACTCAGCCATCAAAAATGTAGCCACAACTGTGACAAGGAGATGCCATAAGCAGCAGTAGAGCCATTGCCCCCAGAGGGTGGGTGACCCAGGAGGGGGATGGGCAGCATGTCCCTGAGGGAGCCTTGTGGGGAGGTGGTGATACCAATGTGGGTCCCTCCGCAGAATGTACCTCTTAGCCAAAATTAAGGTCTGCAGCAGGCCTGGTCTCCCAACCCTGCATACAAGCATGACTCCTTCTCATCAAAAGAGAGAGTGGAATTCAAAGACCCCTGGAGACGTAGTGTCCTAGGAATCCCATTGGAGATGCTGCCTGTGTGGAAATACTCTCAGTGAAGAATGTATGCAAGCCCTAGCTGGCTCTTCAAAGGTAAGTTCTACAGCCCCTTCAGGAGCACAACACAGCCTCCCCCAAAGGGCTGAAGATGTGGAGCTGTTTCCAGAGGGCCTCCAGAACCCAGGAATGCTCTCCAATGCAGGGAACTCAAGGAACAAAAAAGAGCTACTCCCTGGTGACATCCGACTGTATGTATCCATAAGCCAAATGGTCACCTTTACCAGGAAAAGATCTCTTAGAAAATGGAGCTGCCATTCATTTCATGATGCCCTGGGATAGAGCCACAACCACCTTCTATGCATCTGGAAAGCAATTAGGGTTGCCCGTATGGCTAGAGAAGTTCAACCCCCTTATTGTATTCTGGAGTGGGCAGTTGTCTTCACCTAACCTGACTCATTCCCTCTGTCCACTCTAAGCTTCTGTGCTCTTGTTTGTATGGTTCTCAAGTTTCTCCTGCCCCATATCTGATTGGGCTAGGAACACCCTCACTTCTTGTAGCTCACTAAAGAGCTTCATGAGGAGGCCTGTTCTGAAGATGAGTTTAGCATGGGCCTGTTGCAGAACAGTTTTCCAAGTGTGAATAACTTGAGAAACTGGCCTTCACGAGTTGTTGGGGTGGAGAGGATGGAGCTGCTGGCTTAGCTCAGTGTCCAATGGAGCCCCAGGGAATGACAGTAATGGGGAAGCAAAGTCTTTGGGATGTGAGTCAATGCCCACATCAGGGTGTTCCTCCTGTATCTCACTGATCTGGTGATCAGCTGACATTAGGCTGAATTACTCAGTCCTAGCAGAGTCTGCAGCAGAAATGGTGTTAGCTACAAAAAACATTTCTTTCAGAACCAAACCAGTAGGCCCCCACATAAGAGGACCCTGCCCTGGGACATAATGCTCCTCAAGCATGAGCAGGGTTTATCCTTCAATATCCTCAGGCTCCTCTGCTTGCGAAGAAAACCACCTCAGGGCATCCAGCCTTCCCAATGGAGGATAAGAACCAAAGCTTCTGGATGGGGTGATGATGAGAAGGGCCACAAAAGAGTCCACTGTTGATTAACAGTAAGTAAAAGAGGAGCCACACAAGGGCAGGTGCCAGGTCCATGCCTCAGTAGTCTGCACTACTTCTATCTGCTTTAGCACCAAGAACTCAAAAACAAGATAGAGAGAGTAATGTATTTTGGTACAAACGGTGCCTTCAAGAAAGGAGGAGCATTGCCTAGCATCATGTTTCCCTCTTGGAGAGGAAAGTAAGGCTCACAGCATACATAGCACTATGTGGGGTCAACAGGACTGTAGACACTTGGCAGGGAGTCCTTGGCTCTGAAAGGGATGCTGGTGGCACTTCAAGAATGGGACAAGCATGGCCCAATGAAAGCATCTGTCTGAGCTCTACTGAGGATTGCGCTCTCCAAAGACTGCTGTGGGGTGGCCTTTAGACTTATGCTGCACGGCCTGAAGCACCAAGACCACACGCAGCAATAACAGTCACCTGAGAGGCCTATAGGAGACCAAACAGGAAAATGAGGACCAGGGCCACCTCTAACCCAGTCCTTGCACCCACTCACCCATCTTTCCAGGGCCAAGTTAACAAACAAGCTCCTCTGCCCCCTTTTGGCTTCCCGTGGGTCAAATGCATAGCACACTGCTAAGTGTCGCCACAATGGCACACTTATGGGATCTCTGTGTCCCTGGGTCTCACTTCAGCATTGTGTGGATTAGAACAAACCTACGGAATGGTTCCATGGGGTGTCTGAGTAATATTCTGGGCTTCAGAGCAGCTGTGAAAACAATGAAATCATTGTTGTGATCAAAGAGAAGAGGGCGGGCTGTACTCTAAACTACCTATTTGAGATAAGGGCAGCAAGTGGGGATAAAACTGGAAGTTTGAGGCCTCCCTTGCAAAAGGAAAGTAGTTAGCACCAACCAGGTGTCCCTGACTCTCCTGTAACCTAACTGCCTTGTTCAAGCAGAAGATGAGATGGCATAGAGAGCTAGTATAAGTGAGAGACACGAAGACAAAGACGGTGGCTACAGCTGAGATGGCTAGTGCAATGTCGAGCACTGTAGGCCCTCAGAGAGAGGGAAGACAAAGTTGTGATTGAAATAGACCTCAGCTCATCTCAGCTCCTGGTCCTCCAGGTGGGGCAGCCACCTGGAAGAATCCTCAAAGCAGCTGCTGTAGACCCAGAAGAGTAGTAGAAGAAAGACCTAGAGGGTCAGAGGCCAGGCACCCCAGCCACAAAGTAGAAGAGGGGCAGAGCAAAGAATCATTATGCAGTCAGGGAGGAGCCATTCAGGGGGCCATACCATGCCAGGGACCGCTGCTTCTAAAGGTGCTTTGTGGCAAAGGGCTGCTGAGTCTTCCACTTCTGTGATGGCCTCAGGATGCCAGGTTTTGGCAAGTGTTAAGGATAGTCAAGTCCAGAGCCAGGTCAGAAGTTACAAGTGCATTCTCAGCCTGTGATTCTGGGCTGGAGAGAAGGGGTGCTGAGGGCCAGGCCCTGCTGGGGAACTCAGCCTGTGCACATTTACCTTGAAGCAGAAAGAAGAGGCTCAAATGAAGTAAACAATTCTGAGAAAAGATTCTCCTGAACACACAGCTCTCCCAAACATGCCTCGAAGAGGAATCTAAGAGTCTCTTCAACTCTGCAAATGGCAGCCTCTCTCCAAGTTTTCAGCATGCATCTTCCTTGGTAAGATCTTCACACATGCTGATCTGGAGTGTTCTGTGGATGACAAGAGTGTGAGTTTTCTCAAAGCAGGGACTTTTTCTAGAACTTAAGATAGGCTGAGCTGCTTTCATGCCTCTAATTCTGGTGCCTCCATATTCTAAAATTCCGACACTCATCAGGTCTTTGGCTGGAGTGGAGGTAGGATAACTACCCAACAAGGGACCGTAAAGGGAAGACAAGACAGCTGCTGTCTGTTCCTCTGTGTGGAAGGAGCAGCACGCTGGGCCTTGTCAACCCCTGAGGGATCTCCTGCTTTCATGTCTCCCTGCAGAGCACATTCAACGTGCCCCTCAGGCCCTTGAAGGCCTTTGCCCATGGTCGCAGTCTTCTTCCATGCCGATCCTGCCAGGCTGCTTTCCTGTGCTCAAGTACTTTCCAATTTCTTCTGCAAGACTGGCATTTACATTTGGAACCTAAAAGGCTGCATGGCATAAGCATGGCAGTTTTCTCTTTCTTCTTAATCACCTTGATCTTTTTCCTGATTTTCTGCATCTCGCAAATTTTGCAGAAAAAAATCAGCTTCTTTAATTTATTTTTGTAAGTCAAACAGCTTAGATACTGGCTTGGGAGGAAAATTCTTTGTACTGTTTTTCAAATAGCACAGTGATGCTTAAGGCCATACCACCCTGAACACACCAGTAAATTATCTACATCTTATATACTCAAAAAGGGCAGGACACCTTGTGTCTTGCTTGAGTACTAGGTGGTCTTGATGGTCAACCAATTGCCCTTCTTCCTTCAGACCAGGCAGTCTTAGCACTTGCTACAGTAAAGGCCAACCCTTCCAAGAACATCCAACGACACTAGGAGGAGAGGTTAAGGCCCTTTGACCTTTCTTGCTGTCTGTATGATATACTGACAGGAATCAAAGATTTGATACAACCAGATGGAGGACTTCCGAAAGGAGATCCACACCCCATGGGATCAAAGCCGGGGGCAACCTATAAGACTGTCAAGTGCACTCTTGCTCCTATTTACCACTTGGAAAGCCAAAGAAGATCCATGTGAACAAATTGGAAAACAGTGCCACACTGTTCTGTCAGGCCGGGTACAACCACACCAGGGAAATATCTGGACCCAAACAAAACCTTGTCATAGCTGGCAGGAAGAAGACTGGATGTGAAAATACTTGAAAGTGTCTTTCAACTAGGGGATCAAGCTGCTGTACTACCCACTGGCCGGGCCTTCTTCTGTCAGGTTCAGTTAACGACAACCTTTGCTGAGATGGCTCCAAACATGACTATGAAAGCATTTTAATTTTTGATGAAGGTCTGTCCCATGTGAGCTTCCTACCTAGTGTTCCAGCTGGAAGCTGACTCGGTAAAGAATCACCATGGAGGTGCACTGCTAATATCATGAGGCCTTGCGGCTAGAAGGGCATGATTCACTGTCACTGATTAATATTCCAGAGCTCTGCAAAGTAGCAAATATGCATAAGAGAAAAGCAGATTCAATGTTTATGAATTACAAGCTAACGAAAAAACAGTGGGCAAGGTGGGGCTGGGGAGATGGCTCAGTAGGATAAATGCTTGACTGGCAAATGCAAGGATCAGAGTTCANAAAAAAAAAAAAAAAAAACAGTGGGCAAGGATTCCGGAGAATGAAGATGCTGCTGCCCTGGTGAAGCTGCCCACCACGAGGAGGATGTTAAAGGCAGGGGATGCTGAAGGGCTGAGAAGAACATTACATGCCTCCAAATGAGACTTGAGCCTGGTGTGCTCAAGTCCAGGCACCAAATCGATCTGACTAAGCAGTAGTGCAATTATCAAAGCTGC
Organism: Tympanoctomys barrerae; assembly: GCA_002564285.1. Lineage (NCBI taxonomy): Eukaryota > Metazoa > Chordata > Mammalia > Rodentia > Octodontidae > Tympanoctomys > Tympanoctomys barrerae. Next base: position 7,084 of record NDGN011556745.1, on the reverse strand, counting down.
CTGTGGAGCACTAGCAACCAGCTATGGAATTAATTAGGAAAAAAGCAAGAGCAGTCAAATAAATGGAAGAAATGTTGATTCTACACTGGCATGGTTTGCGTCTAGCTGTGCCCCCAAAACCTCATGGAGTCATGGGGCAGGCTTCTAGGGCTTCGGATGGATTTAGGGTTTGATGCTGGGGTTTTGGGTGTGAGTGCCATGCCCTCCCGGGACTGGAGAGCCTGCATACAGTCTGAGGAAGGGAAAGAGCCCTGCTCACACTCCTCCCTTTTTGTTACCTTCCTTTTATGCTGTTTCCTGCCACTATGAATGGCTGCCCTCTCCATGTGCCACTCTGCCTTGGAGCCAGCTGATTAAGGACTGAAACCTCTGCAAACTGTGACCTGAATAGACCTTTCCTCCTTTAATTTTGGGTGTCAGGTATTTTGTCTCAGCAATAAAAGAAAAGTAACCAAGACATACATCTTCTAGATTTTCTTCTGAGTAATGTGACACTGTGCCCTTTGGGACAGTGTCACATCATTTTTGCCATGAAAGCCTAGTACACTGTCCATCAGGGGGAAAAAATCATGTAGAAAAGGATTTTATTGATGTGAGAAAATGATGTGCATTGATAAATGCAAAAGCAGGCAAGAGAATAGTATATACACAGTTCGGCAACATTTTTGTAAAAATCATCTGTAAATATTACATGCTTTCTGGTTTTATTTATAAGAGAAGAAACTATATATAAGCCACAATATTGCTATTTTTGGATGAAGGTGGCTGAAGGTGATTTTCAGTACTTTTACCCACTTTAACACTATTTGAATTCAATATTGTTCATGTATATTAATGCTAATTTGACAACTTATGTTTAAACTGCCTGGGAATTTGGGATGAGACAAGACTCAGTTACCATACTTTCGACTGTGAGAAACTGTTCAGCCCTTTGCCTGTGTTCTCTGGAGCAACTTGACAATAGAAATAGTCAAAAGCTGCCTCTACTTAATTTAAACCTATCATCCAGCCATCTACTACTTCCAGGGCAGGCATTTCCTAAGCGATTTCTCTAAAAGATAAAGAACGAGAACAGGTACTTTAAAAAGAACACAGACACCTGGTAATTTAGGCTTTCTCACGTGCGCTTTTTGTGTGCATGGGCTCCTACGTCCTCACACATTTCTATGCACCCATCTTAGTTTATGGTGGCCAAAGTGTTGTGGATTTCACTGAAAAACTATATTACCAGTTTCCTCATCTTCCAGACCAGAAGCAGTTGCAAATAATGCATCTCACTCAACAGCAGTGCCATGAGGAGTCAGAAAGCTTTGGGGTCAGGTTGTTTCATTTCCTCCTGGGTCACCACCTTCCTTGTAGCCCCTCACGGGAAGATACAGACAGATAATGTTCTTGCCTGCAGCCAGAATGCCCCAAATACACAAGTCCCCTTCTTCTTTCTGTGGCTTCTTTACACTGCTGTCCAAAATGAACATGATGTAAATGAGAGAAGTTATCAAGCAGGTTTCCCCTTCTTCCTTAATGCCTCTTGGACATTGATAATTGTCATGACAGGACTGCATTCTGTTTCCACAAGTCTTAGGATAGAAACTTGAGCTACTATATGAGTTTTCCATCTGCATGCTTTTCTTTTCTCATAAAGAAATGTGCTCTCAGTTCATGAGAGGTTGGCAGCAGTCTGACAGACAGGCTCTGTGCTGAAGCAGGTGTGACAAATTCCCAGTTAGAGCACTTTCAATGGCCCCACCCTTGTCCTCTAAAGACTCTTGGTTGCTTCCACTTCTGTTCCTCTGGAAAAAAATTTTAAAGAACCAAGAGAAGCTGCCATTCCTCAGGCAGCTCTCCCACCATGTGCTCCCTCTGCTACAGCTGTCAAGACCTTGGAAGCTTTAAACTCAACAAAGGAAAACCATAGAGAACAGTCCATAGAGCACCCAACAGCTTCCCACTGCCATGTTTGGCCATCTCCCAAAACTCCATGCACACTGCCATCAAGGACACAGGAGACAGCAGAAGTCTTAAAGCTCCTTTCACTGGAGCATGATGCTCCGATCCATGGAGGACTCTGAGGTCCACAGAAACTGGTCCAAAGCCAACTCCGAGTTAAAGGAAGCCCACCACCATTGCCACCACCACCAAGGGAGGCCCTTATGGAAGAACTGCAGAGGCTCCCTACCAGTTGGCTGTATAAATTCAACTTGGCCCAAAACCAGAGCTCATTTTTAATTTCTTTGCCTTTCCACATTGCAAAGTTGAGGCAAAGAGCAACAGGCCAAAAGGAGAAATTTAATCAAGAAATGCATACTTTCTGTGCAGTGACCCCTCACAGAGAATAGTAGGCTCCCTGAAAGAGGTACAGAACCTGAGAATCTATTCATGTATCTCAAACCTAGCAACAGAGTAGGTGGCCAAATCACATACCAAACAGCATGTCCCCAAGCTAAGGAGACTACTCTGCTGGCACATCTGAAAGACGGTGCTTTCACTTGAAGGATGTTCTTTTTATTGTCGAGTTTACCATAGCCGGGAGCAAAACTATGGAGCTGCTCTCTGGGTGGGATTCTAAGAACTGAAGTAGAAGAAAGTGTTACCATATACCTAAGGCCTGTAACTCTCTGTAACTGATGGTTGAACTTTTGAAAAAGAAACTCAATTTCATGAAAGAAATTGTGCAAATAAAGGCAAAGGAGGCATATGCAGAATCCTGATGAGGGAAAGAAAGGTGCTGTCACCACATTATCAATAGCTCTGGGGGGATGAGGGGAGCTGGAGAGATAGCTCCGCAGACTACAATACCCATTTAGGCAAACATAGGCAAGAGCAGGGACCGCAGTTTAATCCCTTGCACCACATGTTGCACTAGCCCTGCCCCCAGGGTAGGCTGAGCCAACCAGAGTCCAGGCATGAGGCACAAGCCTGTAAGTCCAATACTGGGGAGGCTGAAAGCAGGAGGATCACCATGAGTCTGGGTGCATAGTGAGATCTTGCAACAATCAAATACAAGGATGTGAGTTATTTCTTCAAGGTGCTGTGAAGAGGTGGTGAGACTGACTTGAATAATAGACAAGCCCAATAAAACTCTGCTTGGAAGTCTGAAATATATTCCTCCAACAGCCAGATCACCCCTAAAGACAGCAGCATCTTTGAGATATTAAATCCCAAGACCTGGCCACTATTTCTCATTATCTTTCTAAGTCCCCTTTCTTCTTACGCCCACTCTTGAGCCTCTTCAACCCTTGCTCCCCTCCATGTTTCTTGGCCAGTTTCCTACTTACAGCTTCCAGTCTGATTCTGGAAGAACTAATGGTGAGAGCCTCAGTGATTCCCTTTCCTATTCCTCTGGACATTTTTGATGCCATAAGCCCCTGACCTTTCAGCCCTGCCAAATGTATTGCCAACCCTGGATCAATCCAAACATTCTCATCTTCATCCTCATCCTCATCCTCCTCCTCCCCCCTCCTCTTCTTCCTCCTCCTCCTTTTCCCACATCTACCCTTGTGCTGCTAAGCACAACTTGAGAAAGTCTCCCATAGCCACTCTTGGAAACACAGTGTCCCACCACAATCTTCTTTTCTATCCCACCACAGCTATCCCATACCATCACCACCCTTGCCAAATCTTCATCCCATTCCCAGCATCCTGCCTTAGGAAATTGGCCTTTCCTTCTACTTCAGGAAAATAAAGCCTCAAAAGCATCAAGCACTGTCTTCCATGTCTATGAAGGAATCAAAATGTATATCCATCCTTACCCCATCTCCTCTATTTTCTATACTTGCATTCAAGGCAACTTTACTGTCTATCCCCACTTGTATTTTGTTTTCTCTTCTTCCTGGACCAAAACACTGTTTCCTCTCTCTCTCTCTCTCTCTCTCTCTCTCTCTCTCTCTCTCTCTCTCTCTCTCT
>NDGN011556735.1:10653-24332 GCA_002564285.1 Tympanoctomys barrerae | reverse complement strand
AAAAAAAAAAAAAAAAAAAAAAAAAAAAATTATTTGGTACAGTGTCTCACTACGCAGCTTACCCTTGTGGTGATCCTCCTGTCTCAGCCTCCCCAGCGCTGGGATTACAGGGTATGCCACCATGCCTGGTTTCAGTAGCCAGTATGGCATGCCCAGGGTTCTAGGCCGGCACAGCACAGCATGCAGTACTGCGGAACAAAACCTACTTGCCAGGCAGGTGCTTAGACTGCCATGCTATCTCCTGAGCCATCTTGTACTCTTTATATTTTATTTTGAGATAGGGTCTCTCTAAATTGCCTAGGCTAGAGTCAAACTTTTTTTTTTTTTTTTTACTTATTTATTTCAGTCCCAGGGATTGAACTCAGGACCTTGCACTTGCCAGGCAAGCACTTATGCTGCTGAGCTATATTCCTGGCCCTTAGAGTCAAACTTGTAAATCCTCCTGGCTTGGCTTCCCAGAGTACTGACAATCAAACCCACTTTGACCCTTGTTCTTATTTCCTGTCATAAGGTTGCTGAAGACTTCCCTGTCCTTAGCTGTGTGTTTGTGTGAGAGGGATTGGTTCACAGGATTTAACAAACCTTTTAAGGGTGAGATGAGATGGCCTCCAGATCTTGTTTGAAGTGACTGATGCCTAAGACCCCAGGTAGCCTGCGTGTATATGCAGCTCTTACCTCAGGATATGTCTCCTAGCTGTTATCACTTAGCATGCAATGAGTGGGTGGCTTTCCATGTGTGTCCTCTGTCCTTCCTGACCCTGAGATCTGTTTATTGATACTGAGATCTATCTATGCCATGGTGCTCTCAGCACACAAGCCAATTCCTGTCCCGATCTCCACACTCTGACTACCATGGGACTCCACTCTCCACATGGCTTCATTTGTCTCAGCAGCTTATCTGGGAAAAACAAACTCCCAGGCCTTAATGCTTGGCTGGAGATCCCATGGTGGCCAAGAATGGGTCTCCTGGGCCCTGTACCTTACCCAGATGTGTCCTGTTCATGTCTCGCAGCCTCAGCCCAGCAGAACAAATCTTAGCTGCCCACTGCCACAGAGGCATTTTCCATGAGCTGCTAACACCTTGCACCAAAGGAACCAACCTGGGAAGTTCCAGCTTGAGGGAAGGCCTGTCCCCATTCAGTTGGTTGACCTGAGATTAGGGTGTCAAGTCCTACAGAGCCAAGAGCCTTCAACAGTGTGCACCCCAATTCCCAGATGGTATTTGAGGCAAGGCTCTAAGGTAGTAGAGCCTGTATTGCTCAGCTTTCCCACTGCTGGAATGAAATGCCTTACACAATTTAAAGGAGGAAAGGGTTCATTTGGCTTGTGGTTTCAGCTCATGGTTAGCTGGTTCTATTTCTTTCCTCTCCCCCCCCCCTGCCCCCTCCAGTACCAGGGATCGATCTCAGGACCTTGTGCTTGCCAGGCAGGTGCTTATGCCACTGAGCTATAACCCCAACCCTCCATTTCTGAGAGTCAGAGGTGAGGTGGAACATCATGGCAGAGGCATGTGGGGGGAGCAAAGCTGCTCCACTCATGATAGTAGGAAGCAGAGGAGAGAAAAGGTGTCAGAGAGATACCCTCCACAGGCACACCCCGGTGGCCCACCTTCTCCAGCTGGCCCCCACTTCCTAATGGCATGGTTGGATCTGCGTATCAGTGGGTTAGACCACTGAGGAGCATGGTGACCACATGAGCCAGTGCCCATCTTCTAATAGCACAGTTGAGTTTGAATATCAGTGAATTAGGAGCATGGTAAGGAGCATGGTGACCGCATGAGCCAGTCACCTTTAGTCCAGTCAGTTTGGCAGGTGAGATGAACTGACACGGGTCTTCTAGTGAGTGTAGATGTGTCAGTGGCATTGGGCTTAGACCACTTGACACCTGCAGTACCACATGAGGCCACCTGCTCCACAACTTCCCCTTTCTTTCACTGAGGAGGGTATGGGGCCACTGTGTGATCAGGGCTTAGATGACCTGGTTCCCAGGATGTGATTCTGGGTCAGATGGGACAGCCCTGCAGGGGCATGAGTCTAGCAGGCAGTTCAGTAGCTTTGCTTTCCCCTAGGCTCCTACAATCCCATGACCCTGGGTCTATTCACCCTGGTCTACTTCTTCCTGGCCTGTTGGACCTACGGACTCACTGTGTCTGCCGGTGTCTTCATCCCATCTCTACTTATTGGGGCTGCCTGGGGCCGGCTTTTCGGCATCTCCTTGTCTTACCTTACAGGAGCAGCAGTAAGTGGGGAGCTGGTGGGAGGTGGCTATTAGCCCCATTGTTTGACTGGTCTCTGTGATCCTCCATCCAATGGCCATGCTCATAAGAACAGGGTGTTGCAAAAACGTGAGGATGATGGTGTTTGTTATTAGTAAGAGAATTAGTAAAAAATAGTATGAGAAGCACTGGGGGCCATTTAGCTATGGCCAGGGCCTGCCGTCCCAGGGCCTGTGTCTAGGCATAGGCTGCCCACAACACCAGACCTACCCAGGAGGGCAGCCTCCTCAGCTTCCCTCTTTCTAGCTCCTTTGAGGATTTGTTTTTATCTTCTCTGTTTTTTTTTTTACTTTTGTCATCAAACAGGACCAAAAAATTATAGAAAGGGACACAGGGGCTGGGGATAGGACTCAGTGGTAGACTCACCTAGCATGCCTGAAGCCCTTGGTTCAATCCCTAGCATGACCAGAGAAAAGGGTATGGCAGGAAGTACCCCACCCCACCCTGCATGGGCATGTGTGCCATGTTTCCTTCTAGATACAGTCTTGGTCCAGAAAGGACCCTTGTATCCATCAGCAGCCTCCCTGTTGCCTTCCTCCATGTTTTGCTCTGCCCATGCTGGCCTACAGGCTCTTTCTCAATTCTCCTGAGCAGGACGTCTTCAAGGCTTATCCTTGTCCTGATGTGTGTTGGAATCTCCTCACAGAGGTCTGTTTGTGTCCACAGACAGTGGTGCTCTGTGTGCACTTGGGCCCAGCTTTCCTCACAGTATGCAGCACCTGTCACTGTGCCTCCGTAATGCAGAGAGCATAGCCTTATGTGCTACATTCTCTGGTATGCATGGTGGACTACAGTTCATTTACTCTCTCCAAGTGAGGCACACCTGCACTAACTGTTTCTGTATTTTGGTTGTAGCACATGGTGAAATGTAAGATTTTTTGATTCAGGCTTATATGGGATTGCTTGGCCTGGGTCTGACCATCCTGCCTAGTATATCTTGGTGGGTTTGGCAGGGCCCTGCACCTTACTGATGTCTCCCTGTGTTGCCACCTGCAGATCTGGGCAGACCCTGGCAAGTATGCCCTGATGGGAGCTGCTGCCCAGCTTGGTGAGTCCTTGCTCTGGCCTGGGTAGTGGGTGGACTTTGCAAGTCAGGAAGAGACACCTGCCTCATCACCCCTGTGGTGGGTGCAGCCAGGGCTGGCCTGGTGAGAATCAGCTCTCCATTTAAATGAACAACATGGAGCAAAGCATAGGTGTACGCTCCTCCACTCCCAGCATTCTGGGAAGTGTACAAGATTGAGCCCATCCTGGGGAACTTAACAACAGTCTCAAAATTAAAAAAAAAAAACAAAACCTAGGAATATAGCTCAATTCCAAGTCCCTGGATTCAATTCCCAGTGCTGAAAATAAAAAAAAAAAAAAGGAAAAGGCAACACAGACAATGGGCTTGAGATAGGTATAGTCCTCTGATGCCTGATGGCATGGCCACATGATAGCAATCAGGCCAGGCAGTCACCGTCCTGCTAGCTGAGGCCTAAAGGGACAAGTGGGCAGCCATGGTGCTGCAAAGAGAATGTAGACACAGTATATGGGGGGCCGGGGTTCATGGCCACTCCGACAGGTGGCATTGTGAGGATGACCCTGAGCCTGACAGTCATCATGATGGAGGCTACAAGCAATGTGACCTACGGCTTCCCCATCATGCTGGTGCTGATGACTGCCAAGATTGTGGGCGATGTCTTCATTGAGGTGCACAGAGGGGAAGCCCTGCTTACCTTCCCTACCTTGTGGGCCTGGGATGCTGACACTGGGTTGTGGGGCCTGCAGCAGCTGCAGAGGGGAGGGAGCCCCTGTGAAGCCAACCCTAAATGGCCTCCCTGGGTAGGGCAGGCACAGTGCATCTTGAGCCATTCCTGGTGCTATGCTTCATGGTGTCTTCCCCTAGGGTCTGTATGACATGCACATCCAGCTGCAGAGTGTGCCCTTCCTGCACTGGGAGGCTCCCGTCACCTCACACTCACTCACTGCTAGGTATGACCACCCTGTCCATGACACACTGTGGGGGATGGTGAGTGGTAGGCTGCAGGGGAAGGGTTTTACTGCCAGGCCTTCTGGCTCCCATGGCTAGTCCATAGCTGGCTTTTGGTGTAGGTGTGCCTTAGTTTCCAGTTTTCTAATCTAGCAGCTATGTACCTGCCATGAATATTGTCATGGTACAAAAGTAGGCTATTGAGGAAGAGCTAGCCATATTGTGCCTGGTGAGCAACTGTCTGTGTTGGTGACTGCACTGGCATCTCCTCAGGGAGGTAATGAGCACACCGGTGACATGCCTAAGGAGGAGAGAGAAGGTGGGTGTCATTGTGGATGTCCTCAGCAACACAGCATCCAACCACAATGGCTTCCCTGTGGTAGAGAATTCAGACAACACTCAGGTACCAACAGCCCTCCCTGTAGCCTTGAGATTCCTTCCTCTGTGGTCTGTGGTTGGGAAGCATGTTGTGCAGTTTGTGTGAATGTGGAGGCTCCGTATTTAGGTGCAGAGTAAAATCTCACTAGAGAATAGCTATGCCCACAGCTGTGTGCCCATGCTGGCCATGGGAGAGCTTCCCTAGATTACACAGATCTCCTGTGCTTCTGATCAAACTAGGCTGGTCAGCTGTCGCCTTTATGGCTGTGACCTCTGTCAGCAGATACTGGCAGAATGTGAGCCCAGCTACCACTGCATCTCCTCACCCACGTCCTATCCTGCTGTCACTGTTATCACTGGTAGTTTGGGCTTAATTTGGGGACTGCATCCAGGGCTGCATCTCACCACCAGCAAGTGCCCCATCTTGGCACCACATTGCCCTAGCTCAGGTCCTATAGGGTTTAATGGGATTGTGTACTTCAGGTGTCTACAGCAAGGTCAGTGCTCCACCGAGGCTGTCGTTGGCCATGGCTGGGGCTTGCATATAGCCAGAGAAGGCAGCTGTGATCTGGGGCTACTGTCCAAATGCTCCCTCTAACCTCTCCTTCTCTTACAGCCAGCCCGGCTCCAGGGTTTGATCTTGCGCTCCCAACTCATCGTGCTCCTGAAGCACAAGGTGCTAGACCAACCAGCAGTGGGTAGAGAGGTGGGGGAGAGCAGGGGACACCCCATGGAGCCTAACGCTTGACCCTGCAGGTGTTTGTGGAGAGATCCAACATGGGCCTGGTGCAACGGCGGCTGCGGCTGAAGGACTTCCGTGATGCCTACCCACGCTTCCCACCAATCCAGTCCATCCATGTGTCACAGGATGAGCGCGAGTGCACCATGGACCTGTCCGAATTTATGAACCCCTCCCCTTACACTGTGCCCCAGGTATCAGGAAAGGCCATCAGGCAGAGCCATGTGGCCAGAATGTTAGTGGGTGGTCTGGGAGGGGGCTGTCCAATCACTAGGCATTGACAGCCATTGAAACTCTGCAGCAGCACACTGGGTCCAGGCAGGCAGGGCATGGAGGGAAAGAGATAGCCCAGGAATACATACTGGTATCCTGAAGCCAGGAAGTGTGCCAGAGTCTGGGGTCTGGTTCCTGAGTTACAGCTGAGGCTGTGCCCACCTTGCAGGAGGCCTCCCTCCCTCGGGTGTTCAAACTGTTCCGTGCTCTGGGTCTGCGACATCTGGTGGTGGTGGACAACTGCAATCAGGTGAGGCCAGTGATCATGTACTTCATAGGGGACCCTGTACCAGATCCCTGTGGGTTCCCCATTTCTCCAGTAATGTGGGGGTACAGGAACTTCTAGAGGCAGGTGGAGTACTGACCCTGATCCAATGTTGCCTTGCAGGTGGTGGGGCTGGTGACCAGGAAGGACCTAGCCAGGTATCGTCTGGGGAAGGGAGGCCTGGAGGAGCTCTCGCTGGCCCAGACGTGAGGGCGAGGCCTTTCCTTGGTGGGCAGTGGCACCCCCGCCAACTCCCAGGCTCCCTGATCTCAGCCAAAGGTGTGGTGGCTGGAGCAAATGTCCTCCAGAGTGGGCCTGATGGCATGGACCTGACCCTCATCATGGACAGTTGGTTTGCATCTTCTGTGCTTCCCTTGGCTCTCAGGCCTCACCCCCTCCCCCTTAGGGGTTTGATCACTTGTGTGCAGCAACAAACAACCCCCCCTGTTTCCCCAGAGAGAGCAAGGGGGGCCAATATATGTGACAGGTGAACTGTGCCCTGCACCCTGTCACTGCTTCTGTATTGTTTCCCATGGGTACTTGCCCTACCAGGCCACACTTGCCTGCAACACCAGCAGGAGGCTCAGGCTATGCAGGAGCTGGCTTACCCTTCTCAGCCAACATGCCCTGACTCATCTCCCTCTGGGCATCCACAGCCTGAGGTTCCTGGGCCTGAAGTATGGCTCCAGCTGGAGCAGTCAGGGCCTGCAGCTGACTCCATGGAGCCCCACTTGGACAGAGGACACGTGAAATGTGCTCTCTGCCAGGGTCTCAAGAGCTGAGAATCACCTAAGTACCTGACATCTGATTCTGCCACACCTTGAGCCTTCTGGAGCTGGGCCCACTATTCCTGTGGACAGAAGTTGGGAAAGTAGGGTTATCCTCCACACCTGAAGACTATGGCATCAGTTGTGACTTCGCTTCTGACTGAGACAGCCATAAAATACAAACATTACTGGGGGTGGCTGTTTGCCTCACAGGAAACCTGGGCCCAGGTCTGGGTAGGTTTGGACAGACTGGTGAGCTCTGGATCCAGGAAGCCATGCCTGCCCACCCACAGCTTGTCAGAGCTCCTGACTGGGCTAGGCTAGATCTGGTGTATCTTGGTCACCACAGTCCCTTCCCACAGGACACTTTGTAGGACACTTTTCTGTCATGCAGCTGCACAAGACTGGCAGATGTGTGGAGGCTGGCAAATTTGCCCAGTGGTCCCATCCCCCAGGACACACCTTCTGCTCTGCTCCTATGGGAATGTAGGACAGAGTACACTGGATTCTGGGTATGAGAAATAAAGGACTTGGACACAACTGACCAGTGCAGCCTCCTGGTTCCACCCAGCCTGGGATGTGGGTCTGAGACTTGGGGGCTAATCAGATGGTAGTGGGTATGTAGGACTGGGCCCTCTGTGAACTGCTGCAGCCCATGGTAGTACCCCAAAGAACACCATACCACACACAGGCCCTATAGGACAGAAGTTCAAGATAGGTCTGCCACTTCACCACTTCACCTGACTTCCCAACCCTGTACCCATTCCAGTCTCCGTCCCTCCTCACCCACCTGTCTGGCTCCCCTTCCCTGTCCCTGCTCATCATAACCCTGCTCTTCTGCCTGGCTCCTCTTTCTAGTTCTTTTCTAGTTTCCGCTGATAGTTTAACCATCCCCAACAGATTGGATGCAGTCAGTTGTCAGGACTGAGGTTTTCTCCCAGCATGATCTAGTTATTCATGGAGAGGGCTGAGACAAGGGATAGGTAAAACATGAGGCAGCCCTGGTTAGGTGCAGGTTCCTCTTCTCTTACATGACCAGATCTCAGTTATCTTACTGTTTTTCTTGGTGCTCTGGTGGGGAAGGGTTGTGTTAGAGTTGGACCAAAGGGCATGAAAAACTACACCAGGCCTCAAAAGACATGGTACCAAAAAAGCATGTACAATCTCTTTCACAGTTATTTTGTATTGATTACATGTTGAAATGATATTTTGGATATATTAGGTTAAATAAAACAATCAGAATTAACTTCCCATCTCTCCTGACTTCATGGGTATGGCTGCTGGGAATGGGAAGTCCTCTGGCAGCATCTCCTTTCGGATAGCTGCAGGCCTTGTTCCCTCAGGGCCTGCTGTAGGCTACAGGGTCAGGGTTCCTGTTCTGTCCTGGGCTCTTGCCCTCCTGAGCTTGTCTGTACCAGTGTCCTGCCTTGAAGGATGCTCTGTAGAACAGCACTGCTCTATCCCACATCCTTCCAGGAATGACAGTTGGGAAGTCTGTTCGGGGCAGGTGAGGGCTTCACAGGCAGTTAGGCTGTGAAGTCACAAGGTTCTGGTAAGGAAAGGATGGTTCCAGAATAGCCCTACTGCCCAACTGTGCCTACCTCCCAGGGATCCTCTGGGGAGGAGACAAGATGTAAAGGCAATAACTCATCATCTTACCACTTCCCCAGGCGCCACAGCCTCCCAACCAACTTCCTCAGTCCTTTTCCAGCACGACCCCTAGCTGCCCTGGTGCAGTGTCCAACTTTGGCTACTGGGGCACTGGGTTCAGGCTAAAGCCAGAGATGAGGGCTGCTGAAGCCATGTCAGGTAAGCTGGAGGCCCACACGGCCTGATGCCACAGGAGACAACTCTTCTCATCAACCCCCATAAGCACCTGCTGGTGCTGACTAGATAAGAGCACTGATTATTTCTGTTGCCTTCTGCTGTATGTCCTCAGGCAGGGAGGGTCCTAGACCTCTGATGCGAGACCCTACCTACCAGACTCGTTGTTTGTGACTCAGGTGGTTAACAAGTGTGACTCATGATATGGGTCCTTATTGCAAACCTCAGTTGGAGCCACTGCCCTGAGGGCTGAGCCCTAAAGTCATTCTTCTTGCAGAGCTGGCTGACAGTCTCTTGTCAGAGGTGTCGCCCGGTTCACAAACCAGCACTGTCACCCTTGAGGACTTAGAGTTGCTCCTGGTAGAAGGTCTGGCCAGCCCTGAGCCCTTGAGTCTAGAAGAGAATTCTGAGAGGATTGAGTCCAGCCCCTTGGTGTCCAGTACCCCTCCCCATGAGCAGGATACCTCCAAGCACTTGGAGGAATGGTAAGCCCGAAGGGTGGAGGGCAGGAGGGCTGTGGGGGCTGTGTCCTGTTTAGAGTGAGCTCAGCCTGAATAGCTCACTCTGGCCCTGAGCAGGGTGGCCAAATTGCAGGCTGAGGTGATATCCCTACGGGGACACAAGATGCACTGTAAACAGGCTTCTCTGAGCCTACTGAGGGAGCTACTTCAGGTTCGTGGGCGCATGCAGCTGCAATCTTCGGAGCTCCGGCAGCTGTGGCAAGAGATGCAGCGTGTGGTCCAAGTCCCTGAGAAGGAGATGCAGGTGGTGAGCTCCCCATCCACAGACCAGGCTTCCTTCCCTGGGGGTTGAGGCCACTGCCTTCTGGACCCTGAACCTGCCTTCCATGCCCCACCTGCATTTGTTTTGGAGAGATACAGGGTGGATGGCAGGTACAGCCTGCCCAGCCCCACACCCTCCTCCTTACAGTTCCCTGGGGCCCAGAACCAGAACCAGATGCAGATCCTGGACAAAAGGTACCTCCACACACACCATGGACATAGGCTTCAAAAGGAAGAAAAGGGAGTGGGGCCATGCTGGAGCCCAGGCATTGGCCTCAGGTTTCTATGTGCAATACCCATGTATGATCTGACTCCAAAAGGCTGAATCTAACTCCTGGAGGTGGCAGGGCACTGGCTGTGGGGCTGTAGGACCACATACACTGCCCCAGAGACCACATAGCCTGTCCTAGCTAGCATAGCGTTTTTTGTGCACTAGGCTGGTGGAGGTCCGAGAAGCCTTAGCCCAGATCAGGAGGAAGCAAGCGCTGCACGATGCAGAGCGGAAGGGCTCCGAGCAGGAGGCCAACCTCAGGTGGGTTGGCTCTACACTGCTTGCACGTGGTAGGGATCACAGCCATGTGGGGCAGCAGTATGAACAGGACATTCCCTACCCTCAGTGCTGAGCTACTGACTTCTGGAGGTACGTTAAACCTGCTACAGTCCCACTCACTGGACTCCAAGGTCTGTCTGCTCCTCCTGAGTGGATTGTTTTCCCTAGCCTGAGGAGGTCTATGTCCCATGGCCCAGCCAGCCTGCCTGTGGCCACCTAGGTTGGGACTCCAGGCGGTTGAGCTGGTGTCACCCCACCTGCCTGCCCTTAGGCTCGTCAAGCTGACTGGGTGGTTGAGACAGGAAGAACAGGCCCGGGAGGCAGCCTGCAGCACTCTGCAGAAGAGCCAAGAGGAAACCAGCCAGAAGGTGGACCACGAGGTGGCCAAGATGCAGGTACAATTTGGCAGACATGGCTTGCCCAGGCAGAGGCCATCAACAGAGTGTGGAAGGAGACTCCGATGTCTCCAGCCTATACCTTTGCCATCAGTGCAGCTCCCCACAGCTGGATTTCCTTATAGGTGGGACTGAGGAAGACTTTGGTCTTACCTTGTCCAGTGTGGTGGCCTCTCACCATAGTGGCACTGCCTGTTAACATTTCCTACAATTTTAGGTAATTTATAATTTATTTTTTGGTCCATATTATCCATATTTCAGTGCTCAGCAGCCACATGGCTAGTGGCAGTGTGGCTTTTAGGGGTGGTTCTTTATCACAGAAGGCTGTGGTCAGATATCTCAGTTGCTTCTGCCTCTTCCTCTCTCTCTGGGTTCAGAAGACCATGTCAGAGCACTAGAGCCCTTCCTATGCCCATGTTCAGCCTCAGTGTTTTCTGTCTGCAGGAAGTGCAGATTCCCGGGACCCAGTTTCCCCTGCAACAGTGACCCTTAGGAGGAGCCTTTCTGTGGAGTTGGGTGGGAGAGTACCACCACATGTCCCCATGACTCAGCCTCTCATCTCTGGAAATAGCCTGACATTCTGCTGTACATCCAAGCTCCTCACAGGACAGAGCACAGGGTGGTGGGTGCCCAGCTGCCCCCATCATTCTGCAGGTTAGAGTTGGCAAGGTCCCCTCTCACTGCCAGGTAGAAGTTAACGAATTGGCTCTGTGGGGTAGGGCAGAGGCATGTGGTTGAAGATTCTCAGCGTCCTGGGTGTTGGGGAAGCTGTCCCATGGGACTGCTCAGCTAGGGAGATAGCTCAATGGCATAAGTGCCTGCCTGGCAAGCTCAAGATCCTGAGTTTTATCCCCAGTACCAAGAAAAAAAACCAAAACAAACAAACAAACAAATAAATAAAAAAAACCAAAAAAACCCAAACCATGTGGCTGCTCTTGAGCAGAATGAGGGCTGACCATAGCCATAGGCTGGAGGCTGTGGTAGGTCTCCCAGCCCCAGCTAGGGCCTGAATACTGGCACCAATGACAAAAGATCCCTGTGCCATGGATAAAAGGTCTAGGCCCTATGAAATAGCTGGAGAGCTGGCTGTCTCTATCCCCCCCATTTATGGTCTTCAGACTTAGGAGGCAGCAGGATAGCACCCATGGGAAGGAGTAGGTCCCCCCACAATAGGGCACATGAAGCAGGGTGTTCTTATATGAGTGAAGGTATTCACACATCCAGACCCTCTTCCCTGGCTGAGTCTTTAACCTGGGTTGAATGTGGTATCTACTCTGCAGCCCCTTGGCCACATCTGGGGGTCTTGGTGGTACCAAGCATATCTGGACCCATGTGAGCTTGGCCTTCAGGCCCTTCATGACCCAGGAGTCTGGTCCTCATGGCTCCAGTCCATCCTGCCTACTTTCCTACCCAGAATGAGGCAAACCCAGCTCAGCTGGGCTAAGAGACCATAGAAGAGGTATGATCTAACCTCAGGGACACCAAGAAGAGGGACAGGAAGGGTATCTAAAGGGCAGGCTGGCAGTAACTGTATGGCTCCTCACTAGGCTCAACTGACTAAGCTTGGAGAAGAGATGAGCCTCCGCTTTCTGAAGAGGGAGGCCAAGCTGTGCAGTTTCCTACAGAAGAGCTTCTTGGCTCTGGAGCAGGTGGGGCTTATAGCATGCTTAACCTTGCTGTTTGTGGCACTGGCACAACTGGGCAAGGTACAAGACTCTCAACCAGTGGCCATGTCTCCACAGAGAATGAAGGCCTTGGAAGGCACACGGCTGGAGTCAGAGAGAAGCCTGCGGGAGGAGCTGGAGGACCATTGGCAGAAGCTGCAGGAACTGACCGAAGATCGTGTCCAGGCCCTGTGGGGACAGCGTGAGGTGGGCCCTGAGTTCTGGGTGCTGGGTGGAGCCAGGGTAGACACTGAGGCTCAGGGTTGGCTCCCTGCAGCAAGAGGAAGAGGGCTGCCTGCGGGAGCAGTGCCGAGGTCTGGATGCAGCTGTGGTTCGTCTCACCAAGTTCGTGCGACAGAACCAGATGTCACTGAGCCATATCCTGCTGATGGAGCAGAAGGCCCGGTGTGTATCCTCAGGCCATAGAGAGTTGTGGGGCTGGGTGAAACACCCAGTCTGTCATCAAGGAACTGATGACAGAGGCCCAGCTCAGCAATGCATGATCCCCCCACTCCCACCCCTGTTCCAGTGGGCCCAAGTAGAGTGCTAGGTATCAAGGCAGAGTAGTGTTCCCTCTCTGTCAGGGGGCTCCTGTCCCTCCACCCCTCTTACTGGTACCAATATCAATACTGTGTCCTCTAATTTGTGGAATTCCTAGAAGGTTCTGGAGCTAATAGCTGGGCTCCCTTTCCTGGGCCCAGCACCGAGGGATTGGCCAGCCTTCACTGAGAAAGTCTGTGTGGCACCAACCCCAGGGTCTCCAAGGTGGGTTTGGAAGAAAGTCAGGCTGGGGAGTTGGCCTCCTACATGCAGGAGAACCTGGAGGCTATACAACTGGCAAGCAAGCTGTCCCGGCAGGAGACACAAGGTGCAATGGAGCTGGTAAGGGGGCTAAGTGGGTGTGTGTATGTGATAGGGACCCCTATGCATAGGCACAAACCCCCAGTCAGGGCATCTGTGACTCATTTTCTGTCCCCTGGCAGCTCCAAGAAAAAAGCCAGGTCCTAGAAAGATCAGTAGCCAAGCTGGCTCAGCAGTTGAAAGACCTGGGTGAGCACTGCCTGGCCCTGAGCTGGAGGTTGGAATTGCAGGAGCAGACATTAGGCTTGAGGCTGTCTGAGGTGAGTGCCAATACAGCCTGAGAGGAAAGGTACTCTGAAAAGATGAACTGAGCTGTCCTTGGCCTTTGGGCAGCTGTCCCCAGGCCAGATGACCCCAGCCAGTTCTAAGCTTTCAATTCGGTGACTGTCCTCAAGCCTGGGTGACCCATTCAATGAAAGGTGGCCCCTGCCATGGCCGCTGCCCACTCCAGCTCTAAAGTCCTCTGAGAGCCTACAGCTACTTCCCATTGCCTTCAGTAGCCCTGGGGCCTGTGCAGCTTGCAGTGAGGCATTGCTTCCCTTGTTTTTTTAGCACAGCTTTATTGAGATGTAGACTCATACCCCAGGAAGCTTGCCCCCCAAGGGTGAGGCCTCAGTGGTTTTAGTGTGGTCTCACACTGTGCAGCCACTGCTGCAGTGTGGAACTTTGTCATCAGATCTATCAACAGTCTCCCCACCTGCTCCCGAGCCCTTCTTGATCTCTAACACACTTTCTGTCTCTATGGTTTCCATGTTTTGGACACATCTCAGTGAAGTCATGTAGTGTGTGGCCTTTGGTTTCTGACCTCTCTCATGGGGCATGATGTCCTCATGGTCCTCCTGCTGCAGTGTGGGCCAGTGTTTTGTTCCCTTGATGGCTATATGACATTGCCTTGTGTGGGCAGGCCACGTTTTGTTCTCTACTTGAATGCTTT
>NDGN011556732.1:11018-26059 GCA_002564285.1 Tympanoctomys barrerae | reverse complement strand
ACCAATTTGGTTTGAAACTGTCTCATTGCTGTTTGTTTCTCAATAAAATTATGGGGGAAAAAATCACTTATTTCATCTTAAGAGTTCTCAAAGCCCTAACATTTTCAGCATTGCTGAAAAAAATCCAATTCCCAAGTGTCCTTTGAGATTTAAGGTAAACTCCTAACTGTGAGCTCCTGAAAAAATGAAAAGAAAGTTAAATGCTTCCAATATTCAGTGGCACAAGATAGATGGTCCCATTTCAAAAGTTACAAATAGGGATGCAAAGGAATGAGACCAAAGCAAGTCCAAAATCCATAGGCAGACATTAAGTCCTGTAGTTCCATGTGCAGCATCTAAGGCAATCTGCAGCAAGATGTGAACTCCAAAGTCTTGGGTGGCTCTGTACTTACAGCACTTCCTAGTGATTGTAGCTCCCATGGCTTAACTCTTCAGTCTACTCTGCACCTTCCTTGTAGTTTTCCTCAGATAATCCACATTCTTGGCTTCTCCAAACTTCTGGGATCTCCACTGTACCTTTTGCTTCACATTCAGCTTCATACACTGCCTTCTTGGGGCACACTGCCTGGGCTCCCAGGCCTCCTGGAATCAGGGTGAAAGCCTTTCTGACACCACAACTCATCTATTCTGCATGCACCTAAAACCAGTGCCATGTGGATGATGCCATAGTCTTCTGCCAACTGGTGCAGTATCGAAGCTTCCCTCTCTCTTGACTGTAGGGGTCAAGTGCCTTAATTGCTGAGCACTCTTGAGTCCAATTCTGAAGAACAAATTCTTTTGTGTTGCTCCCAATCTGGAACGTGGTCTGCTGGGGCTTTCTTCTCAAAGTAAAGTCTTTCACTTTTGCAATTTTGAGGCTCCAAAGGGTTTAGTTCTTCTGCTTCTCGTTATGCCCTCAAGCCACCTTTTGTATTCTCCTATTCCTTCTCAACAATTAGGATCTCCTTTTCTCTATCTTTTGAAGTCCACAGCTTTCCTAGAGCTTCCTTTCTGGCCACACACATTTTAAAGTATTTTGCTAGGCTCTTTGCTTTTGATTTGCAGCTTATATCTGGCTAAAAGCCCCTAACAGTACCATACCACTGCTTCAACATTAGTCAGCCTTGAAATTTCTTCTACCAAGGATTTCTATCAGCATTCTGGTCTTCTAAGATCTGACCAGTATCTCCTGTACAGAATTGTCTAAGGCATTCTGGTTCTACTTTTTCAGTCAGTGTCTCCAAACCTTTCCAAACTCTTCCTACAAACCATTCTCAGAGCCTCCTGAATCACATGGTCAGGTATAGTCACAGCAATGATCCTATTTCTCTGATACTAAATTCTGTCTTACTTATTTTTCTTATTGCTGAGACAGAATACCTAATAATGAAACTTAAAGGAGGAAAGGCTCACAGTTTGCAGAAGTTTCAGTCCATAATTGGCTGGTTCTAAGGCAGTGTGACATGGCAGAGAGGCAACCATTGATGGCATCAGAAAACAGCAAAAGCAACAAGAGAGAGAAAAGGAAGAGAGACAAGCCCCTTTCTTTCCCTTATATTGTATGTAGGCTACCCATCCTGTGGGGAGGTATAGCACTCATTCCCTTAATCCCAGAGGACCATGAATCAATCACAAGCTCTAGATTTATCTGCTCCTTAAAAATTCATACCCCATGGCCACATGTGGCTTTAGAGGGACATCCAGACACAAACCATAACAGTTGGTATTGTTGAATTTGAATTTTAGTTTCTAGCATTTACCATTGTAGTTAATTTCTGATTTCTTTGGTACTAATGATGTTGAACATATATATATATATATATGTCATTTGTTATCTTTGGTAGCATATCTATTCTTTTCCACATTTTTTTCCCAGTTTTGTGGGGGTAGTTCATTATGACTTGTAAGTATTCTTTATTATGAATATAATTCCTTTATGAACTAGGATATTTGCTTCTGTTCTCTGAATTCATTTTAAAAGCTTTTCTTAGTGGTATAGTGAAGATTTTAATTTTGAAACAATGTACTAATTTTGTCTATTTTTTGATCTGCTATATAATTACACATGAAAAGGTCAGATGTGGTATATACTCATAATATCAGCACTGTGGGTAGTTTGAGGCTGGAGGATTGTAAGTTCAAGCCTAGGCAATTTAGTGAGTCCTGTATAACCAGCTTTCTGTGTGGACTCTTGTCCTGAGGATGATGGAAGGATGAAGTTAACAGACACAGAAATGGGAGACTCTTGGAGTACAGCTTATTAGAGAGAACAAAAGAAAGTTCTTGCTAGCTGAGAGGGGCTCCAAGTCCAAGGTAGGAGCTTTGGAGGCACCAAATTCAGGGGTGTAAGTGCAGCTATTTTAGTGAGCGGATGAAAATGAAACAGTGAAATGTGTTTTTAGGCCTTTGATATTAGGAGAAAAGACTTCCTGTGCACCCAGCTTCCCACAGCATACTTCAGAGAGCTTCCTTCCCTGGTGTTCCCCTTTTCCTGGGGTTTATCTTGGTTTACTCGTCTGTGTCCCAGCTGCCTAATATTTCTTTCTGGGTCTCACTGAGGATGCTGCTCAGTGTGAAGGCTTTGGGTTCAGGGTGTGTGCGTGTGTGTCTGTGTGTGTGTGTGTGCGTGCGCGCACGTGAGCCCGCACACACATGCAGATGTGTGCATGTGTGTCTGTGTATGTGAGACTATCCCATCACAGTCTTTACCTCACTGATCTCTTAATTTTCTTCTAAAAATTTATAGTTTTAGCTTTTGTATTTCTGATAATTTCTCATGATTTTTATGTATAAATTGAAGCAGAGTCAAAGTTAATTTTTTGGCATATGAATATTCAGTCTTCCAGTACACTCTTGGAAAGATTATCCTTCCCCCATTAAATTGCATTGGCATACTTGTTTAAAGTCAACTAACTATATATGAATCTGTTTCTGAAATTGTTCCTTTCATTGATTTCCTTCCTTCTTCTTTCTTCCTCTTTTCCTCCCTCCCCCCTTTTTCTTTCTCAGGGCTTCACTATGTAATTTAGACTTGCTTTGAATTCACTATGTAGCCTAGGCTAACCACGAACTTACAGCAAACCTCCTGCCTCAGTCTCCCAAGTTCTGGGATTGCAAGGATGTGCTGCCACACTGGCATTATGTCCATTTTTATGCCAATATTATCTTGATTATATAGCTTTACAATGAATTTCGAAATCAGTGTTAGTCTTTTAATTTTCTAAATTGTCATTTACACTTGAATATACTTTTTAAGAAGTACCAGTGAAAAAAGAGAGCATTTCCTGGAATGAAACTGGACAACTATGGGTTAATTGTACAGCTTAGCTGCCTGGGAAAGTTGATGTAGCTGACCTCCCTGAGAAACTTGATGGTTTTGACCTCAGCTAACTATAATATAATGTCAGTGGAGTGTAACAGACTTGGAAAGTTCTGCCAGAACTCATGGCTATCCTTTCCCCACTGTTCACGCCCCTCCCCCACTATTATTTTACTTCTGTAAATATGCCTGACAAATATTGCTTGCCAATACAACATTGCCCATAAAATAAGAAAGGTAGAAATGTAATATTAAGCAAGACCCTATTCAAGGTTCTCAGGTAGACACTAATGGCTTGAGAGACACTGGCAAAAAACTGAGCTTTTTTCTACTCTGACTAAAAGTTTGATTGGGACTGTCCTGAATCTATAGATCATATAGAATCAGTATCTCAGCCATTATGAGTTTCTCATTTATGAACATGGTATCTTCCCCGTTTATTTAAGTGATCTTTTATTTCTCATAACAGTGAGGGTTTTTGTTTTGGTCCCCCCCCCCCGAACTGAGGATTGAACTCAAGTCCTTGAACTTGCCAGGCAAGTGCTTATTCCACTGAGCTATCTCCCTGGCCCCAAGATTTTTTTTTTTTAGAGACAGTTTTTTGCTATTTAGTTCAGGCTGGCCTTGAATTTATGTGTAACCTAGATGGGCCTCAAACCCTATGATCCTCCCACCTCAGCCACCCTGGTGCTGCCATTATAGACGTGCACCACCCCACCTATGTTTTATTTTATGTCTCTTTTTCTTGTGTTAAATTTATATGTATTTAAAATTTTATTTTTATATATAGTATTTTTAAATTTTATTTATTTATTTTTTATTCTTTGTTTTCTTGGGGTTTTTTTCTACCCAGACTGGCCTTAAACTCATGGTGATCCTCCTCCTTCAGCCAGCTGAATGATGGGTTCATAGGTGTCGGCCACCGTGTCCAGCTTTGGAGCCTTTTTATGTACTCTTAATTCTGTGCTGGTCATTCATGGCTTGCATCTTTTTGTTTAGCTCTTCTAGCTTTTTACTAGTGTCTTCTTTAGAGTCTTCCGTCATTTTATTTGGCCTAGTATATTTATACTTGCATCGCCTGTGAGCTTGTGAGTGCTTTATTGATCTGCTTTGATATTTCCCCTGGTATCATTTCAGATAACTGGAATGTAGCTTTCAATGCTCAGGTTGTTGGAGGCATTTTGTTGAGTTGTCTTATGTTTCTATTTTTTATTATTTTTTTATATTGAGGCTTGCAGGCTGCTTTATTGAAAATTTTTGTTTTTTACTATGGATACTTCTTTAGTTAATATTTACTTTTCAGTGGTACAACGTGCATGTGGGTAAACTTTGCATCTGTCCCAGAACCAACCATTATTGTTTACTTAAGGTGGAAGGTTGCAGCATGTTTGTCCTATTACCAAGTTTTTCATGAATGGACAACAATATTGTTCACAATCCCAAGGCAATACAGCTATTGATACCTCAATAAAATTGATTAATACCAACAGCTATGTAACTATAGCTGTAATAAAATCAGTGTCACTCATGTCAGATACAGAGTAAATATTTATAAACCCTAAAGACCAATAAAGTACCACCCTTAGCGACAGACGAGATCTGCAGTTATAATGTGAACACTAAGACAAGCCAAATATTGACCTAGCATTGGTCTTCAGTGAACAGCTACTAAATGGAGCAACTCTTTGAACCATAGGACAGTTTTCAGTAGCAATAGTGTAAAGTTAAATAGTTATTTAGAGTATTTATACTCGTAAAGATAAAGAGGGAGAGGAACTGGAGAATGAAAAAAGCCAAATTTGAAAAATTAATGGGGTATAGAAAGGGGAGAGAAAAGTGACATAGGGTGAAAAGAAATTAATAGTATTGGAGAACAGTCACAGGAAAGAATGAACAAGACAAAAACGACAGCAATAATAGAAAATAAAAGCAAGATAAGAAGGGAAAAAGTTGAAAAGGAGAGAAGAAAAACTAAAAGGGAAAAAAAATAGAACCCCATTCCCCAAAAAATACAGAGTAGAGGAAAGATAGAAGTAAAGCAAAATAATCAGAAAGACTTGAGTTAAAGAAAAATATTCCTGTGTTAATGAATGAATGGTTTCTTTCCAGGATATGCAGTCTTGGGATCCACCTAGCCACAATTATTTTCTACCTCGCTTTGGGGCCTATTTGTTTTTGAGGTGCCTGTCCTGCACCATAGGCTCCTCTCTCCATTCCCCTCAGAATGTGGTATGCCCAAGCCAAGGCCTGTTTTTTCAGGCCTTTTGGATGGGGAATGTGATCAACTCTCTGGTCTCTTTTGTGTGCAAACTGCAGAACAGTGGCTTGTACTGCTGTTGCACTTAATGTCTGGAGTTGTGGGGTCTAGATGCCCCCTTTTCTGCCTGGGCATTATCCTTCCTTATGATCAGCTCAGTTTGTTAGTCCTCAGCCCTGCTGTCATGTGCTATGGGAAAGCAAAATGTGAAGCCTGGTTTCGGCTTTGCAGGGGTGCAAAACAGCGCCACTTACCTGACATGGGTCTGCTTATTTACACAGGGAAGGGGTGCCACTCACTTCTTTTCAATTTTGGTTTCTAGTTTAATTCCATGATGGTTAGGGACTGTATTGAGGTATGTTTTATAGCCTAGAATAATAAGATCTGTGTATGTGCTGACTAAATGGACGTAAGTGGTAGTAATAGTCATTCATATATCATTAAGTGGGTTCAATATCTAGAAAATAGTAAGTATCCAGATATTCTTAGTTAATACAGTGTGATCTACATTTAAAATTTTTGCTTTCAGGCTGCCTTTTTTTCTCATGGATTAGGTTAGATAATCACTAATGTACTTTGTACCACCAAGAATTCTGAATCTTAAGACTATAAAACTCAATTTCATATTTTATAGCTTTACATAATTTCCAGCTTTGACAACTCTGTTAAAGATCAAAACATATTTATATTCTGTAAATTTTTGGAATTCTCACAGGGACGGAAGAAGTCTATAGTGGCTGTAGAGCCCAGGAGTCTTATTCAAGGAGCCTTTCAAGGGTGTTCAGTATCTGGGATGACACTTAAATACATGTATGGGGTAAATGCCTGGAAGAACTGGGTTCAGTGGAAAAATGCCAAGGAAGAGCAGGTGGATGTAAAGTGTGGAGGTAAATACACAATGTGAATTTGTCTTCAGTGAGAGAAATATAAATAAGTAAACCTGTTAATTTACCCAAAAGAGATACCTGATAAGATGTGGTTTTGGCTTTTCATGCACTCTTCTCTCTTTCAACTCTTTTATTTGTCTTTCTCATCAGGAGGTGAACATGCCTCATCCAGTCCATGTTCTGATCCCTTAGGAAGTGCTCAAGACCAGGCAGTCTCTCAAGAGTCTTCAGAGGCAGGCTATAGAGGTGAAAGTTGTTTCTCTACATTTGCTATAAGTTATTTATCATGTTACTATTCATTTAAATTTGTAATCACATGTTTAAAATTTTAAGCCTTAAGGTAAATTAATAACCTTCCCTTAGTTATAAAGAGGATATTATAAAAGGTAAGGTTGTTCTTATGGTGGTGAGTTTATAGTACATCTTCTTCAGCCCTACATCTATATAGTAACCTATATTGGACCCATTATCCCTCCCTCCCTCCTTCCCTGTTGTGAAAAATACCTGCAAAAGCTTTATTTCTTCATAGCAGCTTTTCCTAACAATGAAATCTGTGTAGTTGACAGTATTTGTAGGTTTCACATTAATTGCTAAGAAATTACGAATTATGTAACATTTCAAATTAAGCACTTGTGTGTGTAGGTGTTTTGTTTTGTCAGCAGTGCTGCGAATTGAACCCTGAGCCTTCACACTGAGATGTACCCCATACCTGTCTTCTTTTATTTATTTATTTATTTTCTTGAGACAGGATCTCACTAAGTTGTCTTGGCTAGGCTTGCACTTGTTCCTCCTTCCTCAGCCTCCCAGCATGCTGAAAGAGTATATAATTGTAAGACTCCCCCCCAAAAATAATAATAATTGTAAGACTCACTTTAGTTTTCAGTTTTCACTGGTTTTGACACCTTATTTTAAGTTTTTGCTTTCAGTTTATATTTTACTATTATCTCTTCTTCTGTACTTACACAACCTTTATGAAGGAGATGGAGTAAGAATGGATGACTGTGTCCATTGTAACTGGAGTTTTGCCATTTTTCAGTTAAATATTATCTCTTACACCTAGGTGTTCATACACTGTTGGCTTCATCTGCTGGTACTGTGTTTTTGGTCTTGGGCATACACAGCCCATCTTACCAAAACAGTTAGTGGATATGTTGGGCTGTAACTGACTCATTGAGTTCCTAGAGATCAGTTGTAATTTCTGTGCTCCAAAGTTATATAATATTCTGAGGTGTTTGGGAATTTATTAGGACTATAACCACCTACTTCTAACAGATTCCCATCATAGGTATCTGCATAACATCAGATGATTAAATTCAAGTCAGAACCACCTGGCAGCACTCTGTCTTATAAAAGAAAGGTAGCTGGTCTCAGTGGTAGGTACCTATACCCCCAGTTACTTGGGAGGCTAATGCAGTTGTATCACTTGCGGTTACAAGTTTGAAACCAGTCTGGGAAACGTAATAAGATCCTGTCTCAAGAAAAGAAAGAAGGGAAGAATAGAAGGGAGAGATAATACTGTTTTAAGACAGCCAGGCCTAAATGCCATATACAAGGGAAATACCTGTCCAGTTCTACACTCGTACATCCAAAAAATACTTACTGAATGCCTGCTATATATCAGGCATAATGCTACGTACATTGGGTTGAGAAATCAAAAATGGTCCTTTCCCTTAGAAGCTTCCATTTTTCTTATGCAGAATCAACACTGGGGATCCTAATGTGTGTTCCTGTCTAAATGAAGAAGTGCAATGTCTGGGAGCAGCATTTTAATTATTAGCTCTAACTCACAGAATAGACCAACCTTTTGCAGTAGGAGCTCTACAGATTAGTGAGATCCTTCCCTACTCAAAATTGTTTTTCATTATGTTGAAGATCTTAATGTAATGCTGGGGATTTAATTCAGTGGCACAAGTGCCTGCCTGGCAAACACAAGGTCCTGAATTCAGTTCCCAGTACCAAAATCTTAATGTGATGCATGAAGCTTACTATAAGTCACTTACACCTGTTTTTTCTTTTCTCCTGCACACTTTTCTTCTGAATCTTTCACTTTTATGGCCTACCAAATGGGATACTTTATTATAGTGTTTCTAAAGGTTTGAGGATGTTTCTTGTTATTTGAAGTCTTTTGTGGTTAACTCCAAGTTAAAGAAAGTTAAACAATACAGGAAAAAAGTTTCAGGGTCTTTAATCTACCAGTAGGCAGTGGAAATTCTTCAGAGGCAGATAACGGCATTTTGCATTTTTCAAATTTATCAGTTCCTAGAAACTCAATTTTTTCTAGCTTTCACATAGGACTAGTGCTTTCTTAAATGTACTTTGGGATATCTTTCTGCCTCGTCACATTGGAATTGAATCTTTGCAACTCCTTGCCTCTTAAGACCTAGTGCCAGTGTCACTCTAAACTGTCTAACCTGACTCTTCTGTATTACATGTCCTTCATTTGCTTTCATAACATCCTATTTAAGCAAAACCTCTAATACTACCCATTGTATGATAAGCACTATACTGCCATTGTTTCCCTACTTGGATAAGGCCTAGAGATTACATTCTATTTTTAATCCATAATCTCTACCACAGTGCTAGGCATAGTAAGTAGTACAGAAGTACCTTAGTCCATGAACATATTTATTTACAAACAGCTTGTTCATAACAAGCATTTGGCAAAAACTTTTGTTTGCAAATTCTGCATCATGTGACAAACAGGACCACGACCATCTTTCTAACACAAGTACAAATGTGACTGTCTTTTCCGAAATTGTAGAACAAATTAAGTTCATAAATTACTTAGGGGCCACTGTAATTAGTAACTCAAATAATGTTACTATGTTCTTTTATTTTTTTTTTTTTTTTGAGACAGAATTTCACTGTGCAGTTCAGGCTGACCTTGAACTCATGCATTCGACCTGCCTTAGCCTCCCAAGTGCTGGGATTACAGGCATGCACCACCACTATGTTCATTTTAAGTTAATGTTTCAAATGTTTTCTGTCTTTCTACAGTACGCTCTGTCAAGCTGAAGGAAGATATCTTGTCCTGTACATTTGCTGAGTTGAGTTTGGGTTTATGCCAGTTTATCCAAGAGGTGCGGAGACCAAATGGTGAAAAATATGATCCAGACAGTATCTTATACTTGTGCCTTGGAATTCAGCAGGTATCATTTTAAATGATGTTACAAAATTGATTGTAGTTCTAATAATTCTGAGAGAACTTATGAATTAAGTTGAAAATTAAAATATTAGTTATCTACTATTATTAGTCCTAAACACTTTTCTTAATGCATCACTGTCCTTGATTTAAAAGTCTTTATCATATATCCTTTTGTAAGCTAAGACTGTTAGTAGGAAAAATAAAATTGAGGTGATACATTTTATAAGAGCATAAATAATAACTGGTAAAAGCAACATAGATGACTGTTGTATGTTCATATGTCATATGGTTTTATTTGAAGTTTTAAAATTCAAAATAAAGTAATATATTATTGTTTACCACATTGTCAAAAAAAATTTTTTTTAAGTTGACAGCAAAGCCTATAGGGGGCAGACACCTGTAAGCCCAGCATTTGCAAGGCTGAGGGAGAAGGGTTGCCATGGGTTTGAGGCTAGCCTGGCCAGCTCTGATGGCTCAGTGGTCTAAAGCACCTACTTAGAACAAGCTAAGTAAGCCACGCAAAGCACAGGGACCGTGGTTCAATCCCCCAGCACCACATGCCAGCCAGCTCCGACCCCTGGTGGGCTGAGCTGGCCACACACACAAAATAAATAAATGAAAATAAATAAAATTATTTAAAAAAAAAAAAAAGATTCTCAGAGAACCGAAGGGGGGGGAAATACATATATATATATATATATATATATATATATATATATATATATATATGACACTTGCTGAGAGTGCTGTGAATTGAAGATTCTTCTGCATAACTGAAAGCAGGCAGTATATAAAGTTTCGGACTTTTTTTTTTTTGGCAATACCAGGGATCAAACTCAAGACATTGAGGACCTTGTCCTTGCCAGGCAGGCATTTATGCCACTGAGCTATCTCCCCGGCAACCTAGGGTTTATGTTTTAGAAGTTTTTTTTTTTCCTCAGTAACTCAGTTTTGTCATCTCTTTAGCACTCATACTCCATTGTTTAAAAAAAAAAATGTTAGATAGAATGTTAATGGCCACCAAAGTGTGATGGTTAAGTAAATTGTAGTACTTTCAGAAAGTAGTATATTACTTAGCCAATAATTTTATTTACAAACTAGGATATAGTAAAAATACTAATTTTAAAGCATTAAATAGTATAAGTTAAATGTACTCTTAGCACTGTAGTACATATAAATGCATAGTCAGATGAAATTCACTAAATGTATTTGCAGTGGTTATGTCTGGGTGGGAGAACTCGAGATGTTAATTTTTTTCTATATTTATTAAATTTTCTTCCATCAGTGTATGAGTTATCACATTGTTCTTAAGGTATTGTTTTTAATTACAAAAACAGTATGTGCTAGGTATAACTTTGAGAACCATGAAGCATGTACACAAAGCTTAGCTCTCCTTTTTCCACAACCTTTGGTGGCCTGTGTTACAGCATGGTAGGTATCCTCTGCCTTGTCCTGAGTTATACCTTTAACACAAATGTGGCTGTTCATTTGTAGTTTTGCCTGTAGATTTTTTTCTAGAATATTTATACTCTTTATTATTATTATTATTATTATTATTATTTTATTTTAAGAAAGGGTCTTCAGGGTGTTCAGGGTCTCACTACTAGATTGGACTCGTGGTGATCGCCTGTGTTCAGCTTCCCAAAAGATGGGATTGTAGGCACAAGCTACCATGCCCAGTGTCCATTACCATCTCAGTGCGCGGCGGGGGCAGGGCTGGCATGGCAGGCCTCGGGATCGAACCCCCACTCCTGTGCCTGCTTGCAGGCACTTTAATCCACTGAGCTATTTGGCTGGCCTTTATACCCTTTATTTTTTGTAATGGCTTTATGTTAAATGCTATTAAAATTATTAAATAATTATTATAGGCAATAAACATTATGAAACTACAATCATTTTTGACCAAAAATAAACTTAATTGTAAGGTTTTAGAAGTTTACTTTTGTTGACTTTCTTTCTTTTTCTTTTTTTAATGTATTTAGTACTGGGTCTACAGGGTTTGATCCTTCCTGTTTTTCAGCTTCCCAGATGCTGGCATTACAGGCATATACCGCCATATCCAGTCTCAATCGCTGTCTCAGTGTGCCCCAGGGGCAGGGGTGGCATGGTAGGCTGTGGATTGAATCCTGCCACTGCGTCTGCCTAAGCAAGCACTTTAATCCGTTGAGCTATTTGCCTGTAGATTTTTTTAATCTGCTGGCTGGCCCCTCGCTCCTTTTTTGTTTTGTTTTTGGCGGAACCAGGAATTTAACTCAGGCCCTTGCGCTTGCCGGGGAAGCACTTATTCCACTGAGCCATCTCCCCGGCCCCTCCCTCCTTTTTTTTTTTAAGACAGAGTCTTGCTATGTAATTCAGACTGGCCTGGACTCAACATATAGTCCAGGCTGACTTCAAACGCACAATAATCTCCTGCTTCAGCTAGGATTATAAGCGTGATCATATATTTTATAAACTGTTCGATTTAATTAATGAAAAAATACTTTGTATCATGATTTATAATACATGTATGTACATTTGTGGTGTGTGCATATTTATAATACATAATATGTTAGTTTTTTATCATCACCCTCTGAGTTTTTTCTGTAATGGTGCTTTGGTACATATCTTTGTTTGCTTGGGTATTTTGATTTTTGAGATAGTGTCTCACTGTAATAAATCAGGCTGGTCTTAAACTCACAGCAGTTCTCCTGCCTCACCCTCCCGAGTGCTGGCATTGTACCACTTTACCCGGCTGGTGCATATCTTTTTATATGTTATACATAGGCTATTTCTTTGAGATAAATTCTTTCGTGTGTTTGTATATTTTGAGAGAGGGTTTCCCTATGTAGGTTCAGCCTAACCTAGAACCCACTTAGTTGTAGCCCAGGCTGGCCTTGAACTTGCAGTGATCCTCCTGCCCCCGCCTCCCGATGCTGGGGTGATAGGTGCTCACTGCCACACCTGGCTGAGATAAATTCTTGAGGGTGGAATTTCTGGAGCAAAGACAATCTTTTTTACGTTTTTACTACACATTGCCAAGTTGTCCTCCATCTAAATTAAGCAAGTTAATAGTCCCATTAGCCATCTGACTTATTTCTATTTTCCATGCTTAACTCAAATTATTTCTTTTGTTGTTGTTGAGACCCAGAATATTAAATGTTGTTCAGGCTGGCCTTGAATTCTCTATGTAGCTCAGACTAGCCTTGAACTCTTCACACTCCTGGGATTACAGACATGTGTGCCCACACCCAGTGCGAATTAAGTATTTCTTTAGATCATGGTGTTGCCATACTGACCAGCATATGCAAGAAGTACCTATATACCAGTAAAACATATGGCAAAAGGTACAAATAGACAAATAATAGGAAAAATAGTAAAATGTGGCTTTATAGGCAATATACCAGGTAATACCTAATGATCATATACTGTGTGTGCTGTGCATTAAGGTAAACTCCTTGTGTGAATTGTTTAATTGTTTGACCCTATAAAGTATAAAAATCATTAATGTTTTTTCCATTGATGAACCCGAGGCTCAGATATAGTAACTAGCAGGGTCAGGGTTTGTGATCATGATCACTATGTTGTGTTGTGCTGTCTCCCAAAATTAAAAAGTACCCAAGAATACTTAGGGAAAATTCTTACCAATAAATATTTGAAAGGCAAGCACTCTACCACTGAGCTATATCCCCAAATATTTGAAAGATTAAGTTTCCTCATACTAAGTTTTAGTGATAATATATACAGTGAATGTATAAATTTTTAAAAATTTATTACTGTAAAAGACATCATTCATGAGTGTTTTTAGTACTGCACTGTTGTTATCTTGAATCCTGACTGAATTATAAACATTTACCTTTCATGGTCATTTTGCCTTAGGAGAAGTGTCAGAAGTCACAAGGTGACAGATCCAATTAATAAGGTAGATGAGGGCACACCATAATTTTTTACGAGCCCACCTTTCCATTGGATGCCATTGGGAAACAGCATTTACCACATTTTTTACCATACCCTGTAAAGAAACTCATGAAAGAAGTTTTCCACAACTGCTTCAGAAAGTGGCAGGCATAATAATGGGATGAGTGTATTAGAATTGAGGGGATATGGGGGGCTGATAGCAATGTATTACAGTCTTTTAGTGTAATACATTTTTTAAAACTTTAATATTCACCATATATTTTGATAATGCCCCGTATCATTAAATGCTTAAAAGTTTCATTTGACTGACTATTGTAAGGAAAAACTATTAATGTATTTTCTTTGTATTAATATATGTATTTCTATTTTCTTTTAGTACCTGTTTGAAAATGGTAGGATAGATAACATTTTTACTGAGCCCTATTCCAGATTTATGATTGAACTTACTAAACTTTTGAAAATATGGGAACCCACAATACTTCCTAATGGTAATATATGTATTTTTATTTTGACTCTTTATGATATGATATGCTTATAAAAATTGCCTGTGTTTTGTGATCTTTTTAAACATTGTTTTTGTGTTATGTTTGTCCATGAGCTAAAAATTAACTTTGTATTTTTAAATTGTTGGGAAAAAAAACTATGGAATCAACATTTTATAGAATGAAAATTATATGAAATTCAGATTTGTCTGTAAATTTTACTAGCATGCAGCCACATCTCTTTGCTTTGTTATCACCTGTGGCTCCTTATGTTTCACCATAAAGTTGTTTGGATTTTCTGTGGCCTACCAAGCTTAAAATGCATACTCTGGCCCTTCACAGGGAAAGCTTATCACCCTAATCTGAAAAACATAATAGGTTGAAACAGTTCACCCTTCAGGAGTGTACTCAGTGTCTACTTAAAACATTCTGCCTTCTTCATGGTGTGTTTTCTGTTTGAAGGGCAAAAGAGAGGTACAGTCATTCTTTCCTTTCATATCCCTGTCCTAAAATGTGAGAGATTATGTAGCTGTGCGTAGCAGGAGCTCAGTAATGTCTCTTCCCCCTCTTATGTCTAGGTTACATGTTCTCTCGTATTGAAGAAGAACATTTGTGGGAATGCAAACAGCTGGGCGCTTATTCACCAATTGTCCTCTTAAATACCCTCCTTTTTTTCAATACCAAATACTTTCAACTAAAGAATGTTACTGAGCACTTGAAACTTTCCTTTGCCCATGTAATGAGACGGACCAGGACTTTAAAGTACAGCACCAAGATGACATATCTGAGGTTCTTCCCACCTTTACAGAAGCAAGAGTCAGAACCAGGTGTGTTGTGGTCTGTGATACATATTATTATGAAGAAGTAATTGAAAATTCTAGGCACAGGAAGATAACATTTAGATGTTTTTCTTTATTGTGAAGCATTGGTTAAAGGCTTGTAATCCCTTTCTTCAGTATGCTTTTATTGGCTTTTAAATTAGAAGTACTGGAGGGGCCAGGGAGATAGCCCAGTGGAAAAAGCACTTCCCTGGCAAGTGCAAGGGCCTGAGTTCAATCCCTGGTTCCACCAAAAAAAA
>NDGN011556732.1:0-10968 GCA_002564285.1 Tympanoctomys barrerae | reverse complement strand
AAAAAAAAAAAAAAAAAAAAAAAAAAATAGAAGTACTGGTTTAATTGCATGTAACCTCAGTCATCTATGTTTTAAAACTCAGGGAATTTAAATGTACAACCAGGGTTGAGACTCACTGATTTACAGTCACCAAAAAAGTTAATTACTTGTTAAATAAAAATCATTTAATGGGGGCTGGTGAGATGGCTCAGTGGTCTAAAGAACCTACTTAGAACAAGCTTAGCAAAGTACAGGGACCACAGTTCAATCCCCCAGCACCACATGCCAGCCAGCCCCTGCCCCCTGGTGGCCTGAGTTGGCCACACACACACACACACACACACACACACAAATATTTTTTAAAAATCATTTAATGTTTAGTCTATTATTCCTAAATATTTTTAGCCACAGCACTTTTTTTTAGTTAATCTTACAAAATTCTGAAACATCTTAAAAGCTGCCTATAGTGTACTATGTTTACACAGTCAGCAGTGGCAGTTTTATCTGGATTCTGGCTTAAAGCCTGGTGAACAGGAGCTTATTTTTTTAATATTTTAAAATTAACAATTTGGACCAGGTATAGTGGTACATGCCTGTAATCCCAGTGCTCACTAGGCTGAGGCAAGAGGTTCCCTGTGAATTCAAAGCCAGCCTGGGCTCCACAGTGAATTCAATGCCAACCTGAGCTGCATAGCAAGACCATATCTGAAAATTAGAATCACTACATACATACATATATACATACGTACATACATACATACAGTGGTACCTCAGTTCACGAACTTGATTCTTCCACAATTCTGGTCACAAACTGAGTGGGAGAGAACTGTATCAAATTCAGTAATTGGCTCAGCATTAACCTTATGAGGAAATTTGATTTGGTTCTCATCCAGTTCTTTATTTATAACCAGAATCTTGGAGAGAATTGAGTTCATGAACTTAGATGCCACTGTAATATTTCCCAGTACAAGACTTAGTTTGTTTAGTGCTGTAAATATAGCACTTAGAATAATGTTCCATATGGGGATAATGTTCCAATAATGTACCTGCACGGAAACCCAATAAATATTTGTTGAATGAGTTACTATAAGGGAAAGAGGAATGGCAAAGTTCTGGCTAGAAAGCAGACCTTTTTGGGTCTCTTGAGACTTGAAGATAAGGGACCTTTCTAAAATAATCCTTTGATTATCATTTCCCATCTTAAGATAAACTGACTGTTGGCAAAAGGAAACGAAATGAAGATGATGAGGTTCCTGTGGGCGTGGAGATGGCAGAGAATACTGACAACCCCCTGAGATGCCCAGTTCGACTATATGAGTTCTATCTGTCAAAATGGTAAGTGATTATCCTCTGTCCTGGGTATAGTGCATCTCAAAACTCAAGATATGAAGGTTGGATTTTAAGTGCTTGAACATCAGAAATGTAGCTGGTGTTACAAATTTTTCTCTAGTTTTGTTTTTCTTCTTCATTTTCATACCTGACTAGATTTTGAACTAAAGAGCAAGTCACCTTATCTTTTTTTCTAAAAATATTTCTTCATGAAAATGTTAAAATGAGGAGAACAAGGAAAAAGGAAAAAAGGGACAAGAAAAAAAAAATGGAAACAAAGCTTTTGTAATAAAGAGGTTAAAGAGAGGGGAGGAGGGAGAACAGGAAAAAAAAGCAAGAATATGCCATGTGCAGGTACAAATTCTCTGTGATGCAGGTAATGTATATCTAAAATTACCTTTTTTTTTTTTTTTTGTGGAACCGGGGATTGAACTCAGGCTCTTGTGCTTGCTAGGGAAGTGCTTATTCCACTTAGCCATCTCCCCGGCCCCAAATTACCAATTTTTAAAAAGTAAAAAAAAAATTTCTTGTAAAACAAAAATCACTGCTACTATTTGATCTTTACAAGTGTTGTGCAACCTTATGTGATAGCTAAATGTATTTGTTTAACTTATTTTTTTGGCACTGGGGATTGATTAACCTCAGAACCTTGCTCTCGCCAGGCAGGCACTGTGTCACTAAGCTATCTCCCCAGCACGCAATAGCTAAATAACAGTGATCTGTTATTTATATTGTAAAGAAATTTGGAAGAGAGGTTGTTGTGCCAGACCTAGAACTTAGTAAAAAGCAACTATTAAGGAACTGAAATTTTTTAATTGCTCCTTTTCTTTCTTTCTTTTTCTTTTTTTTTTTTTTTCCTTGGTGGAACTGGGGATTGAACTCAGGCCCTTGCGCTTGCCAGGGAAGCGTTTGTTCCACTGAGGCATCTCCCCGGCCCCATAATTGCTCCTTTTCTTAAAGAAAGTTTTTGATTATAAAAATCTGTAATCCATAGTAAAGAACTTCTTGACCAAAGGAATATGCTGGCTGTGTCTGCACAGTGGTCTACAGTGCCCTTAGGTTTCATTGTAGGCTGCTGGGCATGGTGGCGCACACCTATAATCCTAGCACTTAGGAGACTGAGGTACAAGGATCTCTGAGTTTGAGCTTGGTCTGGGCTATGTAGTGAGTTCAAGAACACCCTAAAGTATATAACAAGACCCAGTCTCAAGAAAAGATCTCATTTTAGAATACTGGGGACATAGGATATATGGTTCTCAGTCATAGTATTATTTATGAGTTGACTTGTTATTC
Organism: Tympanoctomys barrerae; assembly: GCA_002564285.1. Taxonomy (NCBI): domain Eukaryota; kingdom Metazoa; phylum Chordata; class Mammalia; order Rodentia; family Octodontidae; genus Tympanoctomys; species Tympanoctomys barrerae. The sequence goes on along the minus strand of NDGN011556732.1, from coordinate 8,367 downwards.
TTGCAAAGGCTGAAGTTTGTGGTTTATACTTTGCCTTCTGTTAACATACTTCGAGTCCATTGTGACTTCTTGAGTGTGTGATAAAAGATACAGAGTTACATGTTACATGTTACTCCTGGGAAGTAAATGCTTAAAGACTTATTTATCCCTGTGATTATGTTTATCTGTGAGTCACAATGGGGAGAAGTTGAGAGCCATTATATTAAAGAATAATTTATATTTTCTGTACTCTCTGATCCTCAATTTTTTCTTTTTTCTGTTTTCTGTGGATAGTTCTGAAAGTGTGAAGCAGAGGAATGATGTGTTTTATCTTCAGCCTGAGCGCTCCTGTGTCCCGAATAGCCCCATGTGGTACTCCACATTCCCGATAGACCCTGGTACCCTGGATACCATGTTAACACGTATTCTCATGGTGAGGGAGGTACATGAAGAACTTGCCAAAGCCAAATCTGAAGACTCTGATGTTGAATTATCAGATTGAGATGGAAGTGAAGTTCCTATTTTCATACACATTGGTATGCACCAAACTGTGAATGCATCCAGCTGCTGGAAAGCGATGTATAAGTCCAAGTCCTCTTGACTTGATTATGAGACAATGGGAAACAGATGACTCGTGAACCACAGTGTAGATGTACAATGAAGGAAAGAATATGAACTGAGAAATGTTCTTTGGCAGTGAAATAGTTCTAGACATCTTCAGAATGACTAACCAATTTTTCTGAGTGGTGCATAATCTTATTTTGTTTGGGAATAACAAATTGTGGAATATTTTTAAGGAAAACTGTTGTATAAAACTACCGTAGTAACCTTAGACCTTAGAGAGGTAGCTTTGGAGTGAGACCTTGGCTACAGTATGAGTAAGCCCTCCGTAAAAGTCAAGGGTGAGTGAAATCAGTACAGAGCAGGGTTAATACCCTGTGTACTGTGGGACCCAGACTTGGAGACCCAATAAATCACTCAACTTTTCCTAAAAGATAGTGAAGGGGTCTTGATTTTGATTTTCACTGCCAAACCAATTATGTGAAGGATAGAAGCCTCAGGTGCTTTTACCATGGCCCCCTCACATCAGGGAAAATGACCTTCACTGCTGTTAACATAGCAATGTGTCCCTTTACTTTTTGGGTCTGGATGTGGGTAAATTAGAATAAAGGGGATGATATTCCACAAACTAATTATGCACACAGAAATCTGTGGAGCCCATTAGACCCCAAGTGTCTTGAAATGTTTGTAGAAAACCCACTAAAATACCCACTTCTCTGGGTGTAGGCCCTTATTGCTGCTGTCTCATAGCTTCAGCTGTGACACACAGAAATGGGGGCTTTCCTTTTGTTTTCAGTTTTTCCCCAGTGGCAGCTTTTCTCCCATTTATTTAGCTTCCTATTTCCAAATAATTCCCTTTATTTTTCTTTTGCACCAGTTTTTGGAGGCCCTTATCATTTCAAAAGAAGTTGTTTAACTCTGGCAAACTTGTGGGTGATTCCATGAAGACACAGTATTACTTAGCTATCCAAATTATGATGGAAAGGTCTTAGTAGGTTTCTATGTAAAACATTTGGAGGATGACCTTGTTGCCCAAATAAACTTGAACAATAGGGATTCTGGGGTGAGCACAGAAAGACATTGAGTGTCTTGCTTATCCATAGGAGGTTTTATAGCATTATTCCAAACTCTAGCTGTTTTAGTAGTTCTATGAGGATTGCAAGTCATAGATGTGTGTGACATATCAGTTCATCTCCCTTATCTGCATTCTCAGTTTCCCCCATGCAATTTGAATCAGAGCTTTTGATGTTGGTCAATCACAGAACCAGTTTAGTTGAGGTTAATGTGACCTTACCTAAATTAAAAAGTAACAAACTTAGAAAAAGTTTAACCTTGAAAAACCTTCCAGTATTTCCCATATTTTAGGTGGGAGTGGCAAGTGTTACTATTTTTTTTAAACAAATGAAAGTCATTTAACTACAAAAACTTTTAAAGCGGGCCTTTTGACATTGTGTACTTGATGGACCTGTCTCTCTTCCTGTAATGAATCTCATTTTTGTTACCAAAAACTGTGTGAAAGAAGTAAATCTGCCCTGATTCTGTATGAGTAATTCCATCTGTGTTTGTCATTTCTGACTGGAAAACCTTTTACTTCCAGACCTTGTTCAGTTGGAGGAAAAACTGAATTGTCTGATAAGTCTGCCAATAAACCATCCAGAAACATCAGGCGTAATAGTCCCACTATGCTAATTTTATGGTTTGTATAAACGCTAACATTTTTCCCTGTCTATAGCTGTATGAAAAACAAATATCGTTAGTATAGTAAATCGTTATAAAATATCAGAACATACAAACAAAATAATTTGTATCTTTTAACTGAGAACAACCAGTACCCAAATAAATAACTGTATCAGCATTTAAACTGCATGTTAATACACCAGTTGCCCAGAACCCTAAACTAATTTGCAAGAGAAAGTACTGATTATTTTGGTCATTCCTCATAAGTGTAGCTGTTAATGTGTCTAATTATTTGCATTTTTTATTTTATTAAAGTTGTATACAATTACAGTTTTTTCCCTTGAAAGAAAAAAAAAGATCAAAGAAACAAAAAGTAACATCTAATCATTTTTTCCTGTTCTTTTAGTTTTTAACCACCTTTGGGTTTTCCCTTTGCAGAAGCAACAGAAATATTCCCTTAGAATAAAATAGTATATTTGTATTTGATGGGGTGAGTCCTTTTTCTTTTTGTCTTGAGAGAACTTTAAATATATTTTTCTATTTGACCTTATTGGGATGACCTAGCAGATAGTTAAACTATAAATAAAAGAACAGTTTTCAGATTAAAAAAATAATTGATTCTTATTTGGTCAAGTAAACATACTGTTTTCCTGAAGTTCCTCAGTTCCCTTTTTTCACCAGAAAAGTTCTTTCCATTTTAGATAATGTATATTGAAAGTTCAGCAGGTAGAAATACCAAATGTTATGTATGTATTTTATTTCAAGCACAGTTTTTTGAAATGTACAAAGCTTGTAACAGTTCAGCTTTTACCAGTTTTTAAATAGTGAGATTAGAATATGTACATTCTTAAGTAAGTATAAATGTATATTTAAATTAGCAATATAAGACCAAATGGCATTTTCTTTCATCTCTAGAGTTGTTTTGGTATTATACAAATATATCTCCAAATTTCACATAGGCCATTTTTGTCTGTCCTGTGGCATTCCTAATTTTGTAAAGGAGTTTTCCCAAAAAAAGGTCTTAATGTAAAAGTTTATGTAAATGAGTCTCAGTTTTTAAAATTAAACTCAGACTTTAGTTTTCCATGTGAATGAAAGGAGCCATTGTGGTGTTGAGTTGAACTTTTTAAGACAGCATTAACCAATTGTACCTCTAATATTTCTGTACTTCTCATATCTATTTTCATACTTTTTGTTAGAAGGCTGTTTAATTAAGAGGTATTGTTACTTAGACTAATCTTAGGCTGTGGAATGCAGTCTTCCACCTCTTACCCTATCTGTTTGTTGCCCTCTCTCATCCTCAGTTTCTCGTCTATGAGGCAGATCTCATAATGTTCCCTGTTGCACCTGGAGCACAGTAGGCTTTCAAATGTCAGCTGTCTTTTTATTATAACATGCACAAAAATTTTTCTTGAAATTCAGCACTGGATTCTGCAAAACAATATTCACTGTCAGTTCTCTATATTTGAATTTGTGTGTGAGACAGACAGACAGACAGACACTGGTGATTAAATCCAGAGCTTTGCATTTGCGAAGTAAGTGCTCGCCCACTGGACTACATCCCTTTTTCTTTTTTCCTTTCCTTTTCCTTTTCTTCTTTCCCTTCCCTTCCCTCCCCTCTCCTCCCCTCTCTTCCTCTCCCTTCTCCTTTCCTCTTTTTTTTTTTTAGACAAGGTCTTGCTTAAGTTCCCAGGCCTGGCTATGAACTTAAGATCTTTCTACCTGAGCTTCCTGATTAGCTAGGATTATAGACATATACTACTATGCCTGGTTTAAATCACACATTAAGTACAGCTAAATGCTGTCCTACAATAAAATCATGAATTCTTCATTGGGGCTTTACTTGGTTCTTACCAGTGTCATAAAATCAATTGATGTAGTTCCCTACAGTGAGAAAGAGAAGAAAAGCATGGTATAGCAGTAAATGCAAAAGTGGCATGTCATAGAAAAGCTTTTTTTTTTTTTTTTTTTGTGTCTTATAATACTGGGAATTGAACCCAGGCCTTTTCACCAAGCTACATACTCAACTCTTTTTATGTTTGTCTTTTTCCAAGTATTTATCTGATTTTTTCTTTTTTTAGTTAGGATGTAATTCACATACCACAGAATACATCCTTTACAGTTGTTCAGTTCAAGTCAGGCATGGTGGTGCATGCCTATAAACCCAGCACTCAGAAGACCAAGAAACTATCACTGTGAGTTCAAGCCCCAGTTTGGGGCTTAGTAGTGAGTTCAAGGACAGCTGGAATTATATTGTAAGACCGTATCCCCAAAAAATGAAACCAAGGGGCCGGGGTGATGGCTCTGTAGGTTAAGTGCTTGACTGGCAAACACAAGGATCTGAGTTCAATCCCCAGTTCCACAAAAAAAAAAAAAAAACACCAAAAAGATGTTCAATTCAGTTAATTGTATATTAATTAATTGTATATTCACAAAGTTGTGAGTCAATTACCACGAATTGCTCCTTATTTATTTTTTATTATATTAAAAAAAATGGAAAACCCAAAGCACAGATTCATTCAGTAAGATCACTTGTTTTTTTGTTTTTTTGGCAGAACCAGGGATTGAACTCAAGCCCTTGAGCTTGCCAGGCAAGCGCTCATTCTACTGAGCCATCTCCCCAGCCCAATCATTTGGTTCTTATGCAGTTCTTTTGTAAAGGATGGAGTCCACTATTTTTATTATGATAGCAACTTACCCATCAGATAGTAAAATAGCAGTAATAGTGGAATTATCTGTAGAAATTCTGAAGCTGTGAAATTGTCATTCCAAAAGACTTCTTTTTAGCCTAAATGATTTGTGACTTTTAGCATCACTGTGCCATAAAAATACTTAACTGCAACTGAGTTACACAGTTACGCACCTGAGCCAAGTATGGTAATGTATGTTCAATCCCATCCATCATTCAGGAGGCGAAGGCAGGAAGATCACCAGGAGTTTGAGCCCCGCCTGAACTATGTAGTGAAACCATGTCAAAACAAACATAAAGATCTGCATCTGTGCAAGCTCAGAAATTTCTAAGTTTGTTGGCCACTACCAGCTCCTTGGACATAGACCCATGTTCAAGCCTGTGCCACAGACTGAAGCAGATCCTGCTTTCCTAGACCGGGTTCAAACTTGTGATCCTCCAACCTCAGCCTCCCAAAGTGAAATCATGTGTATGTCACCATGCCAAGCTTCATAGAGCTTATTTTTTAATTGGGGTTAAAACCTTAATCTATAAAACTTAAAAAAAAAAAAAAATGAAATTTAGGTGCAGGGTCTCACTACACAGCTCAGACTCATAGTGATCCTTCTGTTTCAGCCTCTCCAGTGCTGGGATGACAGGCCTGTGCCACCACACCTGGTATCGGGGCCAGTTTAGCATGTGATACAAGGATCAAACCTGGGTCCTTGGGCTTACCAGGCAGGTTCTTAATGCCACTGAGCTATCTCTCCAGGCCTATAAAACTTCTTTTACTTGGTAATGGTTATATATGATCACTTTAGGAACAAGGCAACTGTACAACAGTATCCTTCTTTGTCTTTCACCTCTTTAACAACTTTCCCATGAGTTTTAGCTAGCAGTGACCCTCTTGAGAAGAAAATCTATCTTCCAGGCTACTGTACAAATAAAAGAGTGACCATGGGACTAAGTTTTGATCAATGGAATGGAAAGAGAAATGAATTTACAACAATCAGACCTCAGAAGGAATAGGTGTGTGGTTTCCTTCTACTTCTTTCCTGTGGACTAGAATGTGAGTGTGGTCACAGCAAGCCAGTTGTGCTAAGAAGGGCAGCATCCCAGAAGCACATTCACCTCCTGGACAGCTACCTATTTATGTCCTGGACATAACAGCTCAGACAGTAAGGAAGAAACTTTCCATTAAGGCATTGTTGTTTGGCCAAGCCCCTACCCTATTAATGATGCACTTACTATGCTTACTGTCCCATTGCACTTAACAGAATGGGAACTTCTCTCATAACTATAAGAAAAAAAAATAGATTATCAGTATCAAGAGGTTAAAAAGTATTGTAAGTCATTTTCAAGTGTTTATGAACATCTAGATGTAGGAAAGGAGAATAATTAAAACAATTCAAGTTAAGTTTCTTAGATACAAAAGAAATTTATAAGAATTTCAAGCATTTTGCTAAAAAACCTAATAGGTACGTAATTGAAACTACAGCAACAAAACTAGAAGCATTTTATTACATTTTGTGTGTATATAATACACAAAATCCCTCAGTTATAGTGATGTGAGAAACTGGGGTTTTACATGGAGGAAAATGAAATACAAAACTTAACTAGCATCAGATCCAAAATGCAGTCTGGGTAACTGAACGACCTGAAGGCGCCATGGGGCACATCTGTACCCAGCTCTTGGGAGATTGGGGCAGGAGGATTGCACATTTGAGATCTGCCTGGGTGATACAGCTATTTAGCAAGACCCTCGTTCAAAATGAAAAGTAAAGGACTGGTGGTGTAGTGTAAAAGACCCTAAGTTCAGTCCCCCAGTACCAGATGGAAGGGGGGGTTATCTCATGGTGAAAGGTAAAACTATAAAATTAGTAGAAAATACAAGAGAGTATCACAATGCAGAGACAGGCTTCTTATATAAAATCCCCAAGTGTAAACTATACAGTAAACAAGAGATTAATTTTAGTGTATCAAAATTAAAAGATTTTTGTTTAATAAAAGATTAAGGCTCATGAAGATACTGGCAATATTGAAATTCATATATTTAGAGTGTGCAAAAACTGATTCATAAAGAATTTGAATAATTTTGCTGTTGATTTCTAGCTTCATTCCTCAGTTCTTTGGGGGGGGTTGTGGGTTTTTGTTTTTTTTTTTAATTTTAGGGAAGGATCTACAGGGTGTTCAGGGTCTCGTTACTAGATGAGACTCATAGTGATCCACCTGTTTACAGCCTCCCAAAAGCTGGGATTACTGGTGTACGCCACCACACCCAGTCTCACTTGCCAACACAGTGCACCCCGGGGGTGGGGCTGGCACAACAGGCCCAGGGATGCCCTGGCCCTGTGCCTGCTTGCAGGAGCTTTAATCCACTAAACTATTTGACTGACCCCTTTGGTATATATTTAAGCGTGCTTTATGACCTACAATATGGCCTGTTTTGAGAAAACTTCTACATTCTGCCAAGAGAAATATCCTTTTACTCATTCTAGATTCTAGATCTGTTAAGTTCATTTGTTTAGTGGTATAGTTTTTTTTTTTTGTTTCCTTGTTGAATTTCTTCTGTGTGGTTGATCTGTCTGAAAGTGGGGTGTTGAAGTCCCCCATATTGTTTGTGTTGGTACCTGTCTGTCCTTTTGGAGTGTGTTTGTTTTAATGAAGTTGGGTGTCCCTACATTCAGTTCATAGATATTTAGTAGCTGTTACCTCTTCATGTTGAATTATTCCCTTTACCCATATGTAGTGGCCATCTTTGTCTCATCTCATCAGCTTGCCTTGAAAAGCTGCCCCTGCTTGTTTTCAGTCCCAAGTGAATGAAGTGTTGTTTTCTGTTTCACTTTTAGTCTGTGTACTTCCTTTTGAATGAGATGTGTGTCTTGTAGGTAGTATCTGGTAGGGTGTTTTGTTTTGTTTTTTTAATGAATTTAGGACAGGGTCTACAGAGTCTACAGGGTCTCACTATGTAGATTGGACTCGTAAATGATTTTCCTGTTTTCAGCCTCCCAAGAACTGGGATTACAGACGTATACCAACATATCCAGTCTCAATTGCTGTCTTAGCATGCCAGGGATCAAACCCCGGCTGTTGCGCTCTGCTCAAGCAGACACTTTAGTCCTCTGAGCCACTTTAGTTCCCTGAGCTATCTGGATGTCCCAGCATTTTGTTTTTGTTTTTGGCGGAACCGGGGATTGAACTCAGGCCCTTGCACTTGCTAGGGAAGTGCTTAATCCACTGAGCCATCTCCCTGGCCCAGCATTTTGTTTTTGATCTAGTCTGCCAGCCTGTGTCTGTTAATTGGGGAGTTCAGACCACTGACATTGAGAGTTAGGTGTTTATGGAATCCTGTTATTGTCTTTCTTCCTTTTCTGTTTTCTTTTTCTTTTCTTTTCTTTTTGTCCCTTTGAGACACGGGCTTGCTATGCAGCTCAGGCTGGCCTTGAGCTCACTTTGTAGCCCAGGCTGGTCTTGAACTCACA
>NDGN011556729.1:0-14671 GCA_002564285.1 Tympanoctomys barrerae | reverse complement strand
TCCAGTAACTGTGAGCTAAATAAACCTTTCCTTCCTTCATTTTGAGTGTCGGGTATTTGTCCTCCTATTATAGCAAGGAGTAAAAAGTAACTAAGACAGAGGCCATGTGGCCTCCTTCCAGGGGCTTGAGAGTGTCTGAAAGGAGCCGTGATGAGCCACAGTGACCTTTGCGTGGGATGCTAAGCCCTGTCTGGGTCCCAGGCGCTGGTGCCCAGCCACTGGTGGCTGTCCACAGTGTCCAGATGCAGGATGGGGTGGGGGAGGTGCATGGACTCCGGGAGGCCAGGCCTGAGCATGCTGCAGGGTCCAGTGCAATGACCCGCCCTTGTCCCATCCCTTCCTTCAAAGGACCTTCCTTCCAGCCTGCTGGGACCCCTGTGGCTGGAACCAACACTATGGAGAGAAACAGGAAATGCGCGCAATACCTGGAAAAGTGGGGAACAGCAGCTGTCTGCATGTGCCACGCAGGAGCGGAGGAAGGGGACATGGCAGCACCAGGCTCCGGGTCCCACGGCTATGACCTCTTTCCCAGACACTCAGCGGTACATGTAGCATTCATAGTCGGGAAGGGTGTATATACCAGGAGACAGCTGCTCTGGTGACAGGGTTCCAGAAAGCAAAGCAGGGGTCTCTTCCCATGCCGCGAGGCCCTGGCCCAGGGAGCTGCTTCGGAGAACACCGTCCCAGAGGGTCCGAACCATCTCCAGACACCCCACGGTTGGGCCAGGTTTCTCAGCACCACACCCAAGCAGATTGCTGGGGTTGGCAGCTATGTTGGGGACATCAAGCTTTGCCTCCAAAGTCTGCACTGCTGGGCTCCCGCACGTGTGGGAGGGGCTGTGCAAGACCAGCAAGTGTGCAAGGCAGAACTGTGCACACACATCCCAGGCTTGTGGGGCAGCTGGTCAAACTGTGGGCCTCCCTGCGGCCTGAGGGGGGAGGTGGCCTGGGCTCATGTGGTGGCAGATAGCAGCCACCTGTGGGAACAGGACTCACTGCCCCAGCGAGCGCCCTGTGCCCATGAGGTGAGGGGCCTATGGGACCGTGGGCTGGCACGAGCTGTGGACAGACCTGCTGCCTGGACCCCAGGACCTGGGGCAAGTCCTTGGAGAAGGGCCTTCCCAGGAGGCCTGGCTACAGTCCCTGAAAGCAGGCTTGATGTGGTTATGCCCAGATTGGGGGAAGGGGAAATGCTCTTGGGTCATTTCCGTTCCACCCCCACAGGTATCAGGCCACGTTCCTCAGCAGTAGATGGGGAAACTGAGGCCAAGAGCCAAGGCGGGCAGGCGGGGGCAGGGCTGAGGGCCACCGTGTCGTCTGGGTCACCTGACACTCACTTGCTTGTGCAGGTGCACAGGTTGGGTCCTCCTGCCCCTGAGGTGCCCGTCTGGAACACTGGACCCTTCCGGAGCCTTGGACCTTAAACCCTTCAGGAGTGTGATGGCCACAAGGCCAGGGATACAAGGAAGGCGAGCAGAGGGATGCAGGCCTGCATGGCCCAGCCCCGCGCTGCCTCCCACCACAGTCTGGAAGCTTCTAGGTTGAGGCTCGACAGAAGGTCCAGGTCTCCTGTTTAAGAAGGAAAGAGATAATCTGGAAGCATTTCACAGGGAAGAGAATGTAAATTATACCTATTATATGCAGATTCAGACCATTTTGCTGTTTGGAAAATGGGTCCCGGATCTGCTGTTCCTTCCCATTTCCTGCAATTTCTTTCCCTATTGTCAAGTTCTCAGCAGCCTCTCCCCTTCTCGCTCACAGATGGTTCCTTTTACTTGGCAGCTGCTGGTTCCTAACCAGGCCCCACCATAACAGACGCTCTTGTGCCAAGGAGGAGGCGGGTAAATGGGCCCTGCACTGATGTCGGCTGTGCCAGGGTCGCCTTGCCCGGCTCAGAGGAGCACAGAGCTGCAGGGAGCCCTGCTGAGGGTGGCGGAGGCCTTGAGGGCAGAGGCATCTGTGCAGAGCATGGGGTCACCCCAAGAGCAGGCAGAGGCTGATGGGGGAGCCAGGAAGTCAAGGCCCCACACCAGGGCTGTGCTGAGAGCACTGGGGCCCTGTGCCCCCTGTGCCAGCCTGGCCTGCTGGAGGCTGCAGCGTGCTCCTGGGCTTATGGGCAGCCTCCCGGGCAAGAGCAGGCCACATGGGCTGGGATGCGTCCCAGGGGCTCACCTGACAGTCTGCTCCCGGCTTGGGGGCTGCTTGCTTCCTCCGCCTCCTTCTGGAGCATCAGGCATTGGGGCGGGTAGCGCAGGCTCCAGGATTTGCTCCCACAGTGCTCACAGCACCTAGAGCAACTCCAGACAGATCACTGTGGCCGGCATGCGGTGCTGTACGCGTGCTGGATGGAGGCCCAGATCCACCAAGACCCACGGAAATCCCCTCTGGGTCTAAAGAAGACAGAGTCTTACTGTGGCCCAGACAAGGCCTGTGCTCCATCGGGCCTGCTGGGAGGGTGTCCACCCAAAGACACCTGATGCACCGAAGAAGAACAGCGCCCAGCAGACTGGGAGCTCGGCAAGCGTCTTGCCACCCCGAGGTCTCTCCACACTCGACTATTTTCCATACACGACTTTTTCTAGTACTGGAGATTGAACTCTTAGCCTTTGTGCGTGGCTACATCCCCAGATCTTTGTTCTTTGTACTTTGAGACAAGGCCTAAGTTGCTCAGTTGCACAGACTGGGCTTGAGCTTCGGCCCTCTTTCCTCAGTCTCCCGGCACGCTGGTATTGCAGGTGTGCACCACTCCACTCAGCACGCACATGTGATTTGCTGGCGTGCTCTGCAAACATCCACATCAGTAGGCAAGAGAGTATGGAAGGGACGCAGGCCTGACAGGTGAGTGGGAGGCTTGGCCCACGCTAACGAGCACTGTGAGAGGAGACGGGAGTTCCTCACTGCAAGCCACTCTACACTGCTGAGCATGGACCTTTGTCCCCAGCATTCAGTGGGCAATGGGGTTTGGATGTGGGCTTCATATGGTCATAAGATCAGGTGCTCGGGGGTTTAGTGCCCCTCTAAGGAGGGAAAACGGAGCCCACACTCTGCCGGGAGGACTCAGATGGAAGCTGCCCTCAGTGAGCCGGGAACTGGATCTGCAAGCAACTTGGTCTCCAGCCTCACGGCATGTCTTGTGTTTGAGAGCAGCCACAGCAAAGCACGTGAAAGCTCCACACCGCACAGAGAGGTGCCCCCGCCCCAGTCGGAGCACAGCAGGCCTGTTCATCCCTGAGTAGCTGCAGAACCACCGCACAAGCACTCATGGGAAGCAGGCGCTCCCTGGGCCCATGGCCCCTGCGGGACCAGCCTCCCCAGATCCAAGTGCTCGCTCTGTTCCTGAGTCTCCACAGGACCTGCAGTATTGGTAGTGTCCACTCGCTGGGCCTGGAGTGCATGGGATTCTCACCTGGCCACTTTCCAGGCCATGCGTGTTCAGCCAGCCCCAGCCCCAGGGCAGGAATCCCTCCCTAACCAGGGGGGTAAGGAGGGTGACTGATATCTCAGCTCTGAAGTCAGTTCCTTGGCATCACATGTCCTGCCAAACCCAGGTGGGCCATGACAGGTGTCCTTCCTGTTTAAGACCTGGGCCTGTTGAGTGCGGGGGTGAGCCAGACTGAGGGCGAAGCCCACCTGTGGACCTCAGGGTGTCTGCAGTTCAGATGTGCGTCTACAGTGCAACCAGGGCCACACTCCCAGCCTCGCGGCATCGAAGTGAGAGACAAATGCTAAGGTTCCAGCGCCAGCAAAGCCAGCTGGATGCTAGCGCTGAAGCAAGTTCTAAGCACCCTTCTAAAGTATAATTGAGACCGGGAGTCCCGGGGTAGAATCTGCATTTACCAAAGGCGTCTTCCAACATCCAGCTGCCTCCTGGGCTTCTGAGAGAAGCAGTTCTGAATGAAAGCAAAGGATGCAGCCTGTGCGTGTGTGCATTTGTGTGTGTGTGTGTGTGCGCGCGCACGCATGCACACACATGCATGTGCTTGCCAACTTGTTGATGTGTCCAAAGTCATTGGTGAGACAAGACATTACAGAGACAGGAAGGATGACTTAAGCCACAGCAGCTCTCCCCTCTGTCAATTTGGAGGCAGAAAATATTGATAATCTTTTCCAGGAAAAAACGATCCATTTCACATTCTACCCCCAGCAAGAACAACTTTTGAGACTGTAGCACAAATAAAGGAATTCTTGGATAAAGGAAAATTAAGGGTACTGATCACCAACTGACCCCCCATACAAGAAATCCTAGAGGACGTTTCCCAAAGAGCAAGAAAATGATGAAAGGAAGCAAGAATGATGGCATAAATGACAAATAGGAGGAAGTGGCTTTGCATGCATAAGCTTTAAAAATTATGTTTGATGGTTGAGGCCAAAGTTAACCACATCACCCAACATGGTGCTCAGTGTTTGCATTCATGTGGGGCAGGGACACTGAAAGCCAGAGGCATGGTGGGCACAGCAGAAGGACAGCACCTCCACGACACTCGGGTGCTGTTGCCTCGCTAAGAGATGGTGTCAGCTGTTCACATAAATTGGGGCACCTAGGAGACTCATCACATAAACCAAATAGGGATGTGTCCTCAGAACATCACAAGAGATTTAAAAGCCTTGGTGGGCTCGGGTAAGCTCTGACCTTCCTTAGCACCCAGTGCATAGGCAGGGGCTTCTGCTGGCACTGCTCCAAACTTGCAAGAACTTAGGAAGACTCTGAGTGGCCTGCAGGATGAGGAGAGCTGCGATCTGGGGCCCAGTGTGAGCAGGCATGAGCTTTTCTGGAGCCATTCAAGAACTTCAGCAGACACCAGGTGGCCTGCAGGACTTTGGCTGGACAATTAATTACTGGGAGCTTCAAAAATGGCAAAACACGGGATCAAAAGGCAATCCCAATCCTCTATCACACCCAGAAATCTAGGAGACCAAGACATACAAGAACTTGGAAATCACACACCTAAAATCACTGAAATGATAGCAACTGAAGTAAATAAACAAGTCCATCAGACCATAGGAGAAATAAGATCAGAAACAATCTCTCAGGTCCAAAAATAAAGGACAACAATTGTGAAAGAATTGCTCAGTACAATTAAAGAAGACATAGATTTAAAAAATAAGAGAATAGAAAAATGATGGAGGGGTTGGGGAGATGGCTCAGACAATAAGTGCTTGCCTGGCAAGCTCAAGGGCCTGAGTTCAATTCCTGGTTCTGAAAAAAAAAAAAATCCTACAAAGGGTACTGACAGATATTCTATAAAGAGACAGAAGTAGTCACTGCTTCAAGAACAACAGAAAGAACCCATCAAAGAGAAAAAGTAATTAAAAAGAGGTAAAAAAAGAAAAAAAAGTACAGAACCTATAACAGGAAAATAACATGACAAAGATAAGCCAATAAGTATTAGTTATAACCATCAATATAAATGACTTTGATTCACCAATCAAAAGAAACAGATTAGCAGAGTTGATTAAGAAATAAAATCCAACAATATACTGCATGCAAGAAACACATTTAACTTAATAGGAAATCCACAGACTAAAAGTCAAAGGTTGAAAAACAATACTCCATGCTACAGGAAATCAGAAAAAAGCAGGAGAAGCTATCCTGGTTGCTGACAATATCAACTTCAAACCAAAAATCATCCAAAGAGATAAAGGTCACTACATACTTGTTAAGGGAAAACTGCAAGAGGAAGACATAACAATTATAAGTATATGTACACCCAATGTAGGACCACTTTCCTACCTCAGACAAATTTTAACAGACATGAAGAATCAAATGAGCAATAATGCAATAGAAAGGGGGACTTTAACACGCCACCGTCACAAAGAGATAGATTAACTAGGAAAAACAATCAGCAAAGAAATAAAAGAACTAAACCAAACTTGTGAAGAAACTGACTTGGTAGAGGTTTATAGGGTGTTTCACCCAGCAGCAACAACAGAGTACATATTCTTCTCAGCTGCACACAGGACATTCTCCAAAATAGACCATATACTAGCACATGGAGCACAGCTAAGGCAAAGGAACTGAAATTATCCCGTGCATGCTATCTGATCACAGGGCAATGAAACTGGAAATTATTGACAAAAACTACAAAACACCATGAACACATGGCAATTAAATAGCAGCCACCTAAACAACCAGTTGTACATAGATGATATTAAAGAAAAAATTTTTTAAAGTTTACAATCAACCAAAAATGCAGGTGCAATTCATCATAATCTGTGGGATGCAAAAAAAGCTGTCTTTTTAAATTTTATTTATTTATTTATTTATTTATTTAATTTATTTATTTTTGGTGGTACCAGGGATTGAACTCTAGACCTTGTGCTTGCTAGGCAAGCACTTATTCTACTGAGCTGTCTGTCAAGCACTGTAAAAGCTGTCTCAAGAGGAACATTTATAGCAGTAAATTCACACACTAGGAAAACAGAACAAGCCTAAATAAATGATTTTATGCTGAACCTCAAGCTTCCACAAAAATAAGAACAAGCCAAGCACAAAGCCCAAAGGAGGGAAATTAAAAAGATTAGAGCAGAAATTAATGTATTGAAGATGAAGAAAACAATACAAAGAATAAATGAATCAAAGAGTTGGTTCTTTGAAAGAATAAATAAAATTGATAAACCCCTAGCCAACTGAATCAAAAAAGGAAAGAAAATCCCACTTTCATTCAATAAAAAATGAAAAGGGTGAAATGACCACAGACCCTTGTGAAACTGAGAAGATCATCAGTACCTACTTTCAAAACCTTTACTCTCACAGGATGGAAGACACAATGAAATAGACAGTTATCCTAGATATACAAATGAAATGCCAAAGCTGGGTTAAGAAAATACACAAAATCTGAATAACCAATAACAAGAAATGAAATTGAAAATGTAATAATAATAATAATAATAATAATAATAAAAACAACTAAGAAAGAAAAGTCCAGGTCCCAACAGATTCACAGAAGAATTCTATAAGAAATTAGAGAAGATTTAAGGCCAACTTTTCTCAAACTCTTCAATGAAATTAAAAGGGAAGTAATTCTCCCAAACTCATTCCTAGAGGCAAGTATTACACTGATGCCAAAATAAGAGAAAGATCCAACTATAAAAGAGAACTATAATAGCTTGGTAGAATAAGCACTTGTTTGGCAAGTACAAGGTCCTGAGTTCAATTCCCAGTACTGCAAAAATAAATAAGTAAGTCAAGAAAGAGAACTATAGGCCAATCTCTCTAATGAATATAGATGCAAAAATCCTCAGTAAAATAATAGCAAACAGAATGCAGCAAATCATCAAGAAGTTTATACACCATGACCAAGTAGAATTCATTCCAGGAATGCAGGGATGGTTTTACATGTGCAAATCCATAAATGTAATACATCACATCAATTAAACCAAGAACAAAACCACATGATCATCTCAATAGATGCAGAAAAAGCTTTTGGAAAAGTCCAACACTCATTCATGATAAAAAACCCCACAGGGAATCAGAATAGATGGTCTATATCTCAAACTGATAAAAGCATCTATGAGAAACCAACAGCCAACATCATACTAAATAGGTAAAAAATAAGGCCTTCACTTTAAAATAAAGAACAAGACAGGATGTCCACTGTCTCCACTCCCATTCAATATAGTTTTGGAAACATTAGAGCAGTTAGATAAGAGAGAGAAATAAAAGGATTGGGAAAGAAGAAACCAAGTCATCATTATTTGCAGATGACATGGTAATCTACATACAGAATCCCAAAAACTCCATCAAGAGTCTTATAGATTGAGTCACCAAATTCAACAATGCAGCAGGATACAAAGTCAACACCCAAAAGTGAGTAGCATTTTTGTACACCTAGAATGAACACTCTGACAGAGAAATTAGGAAAACCACACCTTTCACAATAACATCCAAAAAACTGAAATACTTAGGAATCAATCTTACAAAGGAACATAAAAGATTTATACAGTGAAAATTACAGTACTCTGAGAAAAGAGATTGAAGAGGATTTGAGAAAATGGAAAAATATTCCATGCTCCTGGATAGGAAGAACTAACATTGAGAAAATGGTCATACTCCCAAAATTGTTTCACAGATTCAATGCAATCCCAATTAAAATACTATTAGTATACCTCACAGAACTAGAGAAAACTTTCTTCAAATTCATTTGGAACCAGAAGAGATCCAGCATGTCAAAAGCAACTCTGGGAAACAAAGAAAAGGCAGGAGGTATCACAATCCCTGACCTGAAATTGTACTATAAAGCTACTGTGATAAAATCAGCATGGTACTGGCACAGAGACAGACCTGAGGATCAATGGAACAGATTAGAAGATTTAGACGCAATTGCAAACATGCTCAGCCACCTTATCTTTGATAAAGGGGTCCAACAGGTTCACTGTAAAAAAGAAAGCCTCTTCAATAAACTGTGCTGAAGAAACTGGCTTTCCACATGACATGTCAAAGGTTAAAATTAGACCCATACCTATCACCGTGCAGAAAACTACAGTCAAAATGGATCAAAGATTTAAATATTAAAACAGAAACACTAAATCCTCTGGAGGAAAATGTGGATAGAAATCTTAAAAACATAGGGGTAGACAGTTCATGAACAAAAGCCAAACTGCAAGGGAAATACTTCAAAGAATCAACAACTGGGATCTCATCTTTTTGAAAAGCTTCTGCACTTCAAAGAAAATCTCTAACAGAGTGAAAAGAAAACCCACAATCTGGGAAAAAATTATTGCCAACTATCCCTCCAACAAAGGTCTTCTATATAGAACATAGAAAGAATTTTTAAAAATCAGGCCCCCACATTCAAAGACCTAATCCAAAAATGGGCATCTGAGATGAATATCCACTTCTCAGAGGAAAAAATACAAATGGCAAGTAAATCTATGAAAAAGTGTTTGACATCATTGGTCATTTGAGAAATGCAAATTAAAACAAAGCTGAGATTCCATCTCACTCCAGAAAGAATGGCTAACATCAAGTCAGTCAATAAGAAATGCTGGGGGTGCTGTGGGGGAAAAGGAACACTTTGGTACTGTTGGGGGCAGTGCAGACTGGTACAACCACTATGGAAATCAGTGTGGAGACGCCTTCAAAAGCTAGGATTGGAGATCCCAGTCAAGCCAGCTACTTCTCTCTTGGGTGATTTTCCAGAAGAACTGAAAGCCTCATACCACAGCTATATATGTGCACCCATGTTTATAGCAGTGCAATTTGTCATAGCTAAAACCTGGAAACAACCCAGATGCCCATCAACTGAAGAGCGAATCAAGAAGATACAGTATTTTTACACAATGGAGTATTATTCAAGTATAAAACAGGATAAATTTGAGTCTTTTTTCAGTAAATGGATGCAACTAGAGAATATACTTTTAAGTGAAATAAATCAGACCCGTATGTGCAAACATCATATTGTCTCCTTAGTGTAAGAACCTGAAAGAGAAAATTAGAATCTGAAGGGTAAAATAGACACTTGAAAAAGAGAATGAACTTATTAAAAGGAAAGAGTTACTGAGTCAAGGAGAAAAATAGAAGAGGGAGTGGGGTAAAGAAATTTATCTATATATGTAAGCAGGATGGTTTGGACAACTGTACTGTGCATTTCTGATGGTCTATTTCAAGAAAATGTTAATGCTTTAATTTGTTTCATCTCCTTTTTTCACTTGTTTGTACTTTTTCTCTTTTTCATTTTTTGTACATTTCTTTCTTCTTCCAAATTTACATGCACAGATCTTATAATATGAATAACTGATTGGAAGACAATACTATGTATTAGAACACATACTGTAAAATTTATATTACTTTATTAAGTGAAATTCTGTACCACTTGTAATTTTTTGTTTTAATTCTAATTTGTACTATCTTTAGAAAATGAAAAAGAACACCACAGGAAATCAGAAAATTCTATGAATTTTCAAAATGTTTAATTAAATCAGAGGAAGTCAATAAAAGTGAAATGGAGGGAACAAAAAGATAAAAAGTGATAAAACATCAAACCTGAGTCAAATACCTCAATTCAAAGATGATACTTTGAAGATTGAATCAAAAAAAAAAAAAACCTTAACTATATATTGTTTATAGGACATTCTTTTAAAATGTAAGGAGACAGGTAAATTATAACTTACAAAGTTATAAGTAAGTATAGGTAAGTTAACTTAAAAGTTCCACAAAACTATATTATAGGTAAGTTATAAAGGATACAATCATATACACCATGTAAACATTAGCCTACAAAAGGCTCAAGTGATTATATAAGTTGTCACATAATGTGACTTCAGAGTAAAGAAATTTGCTGGACAATAAAAGTATATTACATGCAGAGTGATGGAAAGTTAATGTAGACTATACAAGAAGATATAACAATCCAAACTATCTATCTATCTATCTATCTATCTATCTATCTATCTATCTATCTATCATCTATTTATCCCAAACAACACAGCTTCAAAACATCACACAAACAAAATATAGAAATATCAATTTCAAAAAGTTAGGAAGTTTAGTACCCCTCTCCAAACAGCTGGCAAAAACATACAGGTGCCAGGCAGCATTAGTCAAAGTAATATCATAGCTCAAAATCTCCCACTTTTCAACGGCAGAACACACTTGTTTCCAGATGGTTACCAAGTGCCCACCAATTTAGACCACATTCAGAGCAGAAAACAAATTTAAAACAGTAATGAAATCACAGAAGAAATTAGTAAAAGGGAGAGGAAAATTTCAAACACTTAAAAATTGGACAATGCATTTGTAATACTTGAGTCAGATAAACAATATAAGGAAATAAAACAGTCCTTATAACCAAAAGAAAATAAAAATATAGCAAAATTTATAGGATGTACACTAATTACTTCCTCTGAAAAGGGTCTCAGATCAATAACCTAAATGCAATAACAATCTACATCTGTACTCCATTGAGCTAGAAAAAAGCTAAATAAGCACAAAACAAGCAAAATAAAGGAAATAATAAAAATCAAGAATTGAAATCAAAACTACAGAAACAACAGAAAAAAATCAAGGAAATAAAACATTGTTTATTTGATAAGGTAATATAACTGATAAAGCTCTAGCAACACAAGTAAAAGACAGAAAACTCTCATCCCTGGGCTGGGGAAGTAGTTCAGTAGGGTAAGTGTATGCCTGACAAACACAAGTTCCTGAGTTTGGTCCCTGGCACTCACATTACCAACAGAAGGAAACAGAAGGTGTTACTAAAGGCTCTATGTCCATTAAAAGGAAAATGAATATTATAAATATTTCTGCATATGTAAATTTTACACATTATGAACCAGTTATTTAGAAACCACAATCTATCCAATATTAAATAGATTGAGTCTGCATTTTAAAAGCTTATGAAGAAAGTCTCTATGCCCAGTTGGTACTATGTGAAAATCTATCAAACATTTAAATAAAAATTAGCACCATTTATATGTAATCTCCCTTAGAAAAAACAAAACAAAAAATACTTATCAATAATCCTCAAAAATGAATTAAACATAATGTAAAAAGAATTAGATCCTGCAAATACATGAGGTTTATTACAGGAATGTAATGTAAGGTCCACATTTGAAAATCAATCAATGTAATATATCATACCAACAGATCAAGATGAAAACACACTGTCCTACCAATTGATGCAGAAAAAAAGGTTTGGCAAAACCAAATATGAGTTTATGATAAAAACTCAGAGAAAACAGGCATAGAAAGAAATTTCTTTGACTTGATAGAAAACCACAAAAAATTCA
This sequence comes from Tympanoctomys barrerae, assembly GCA_002564285.1. Classification (NCBI taxonomy): domain Eukaryota; kingdom Metazoa; phylum Chordata; class Mammalia; order Rodentia; family Octodontidae; genus Tympanoctomys; species Tympanoctomys barrerae. Next base: position 2,941 of record NDGN011556729.1, on the reverse strand, counting down.
CAGCTACCATATTTCTTTTTTTGAAAAAAAAAAGAGGATGCAAAATGGTAAAAGAAAAAGAAAAACAAACATTAGAAACAATACAGATTTCACTAAACAAAATAGTAAGAATTCCAGGGCTGGCCAGATAGTTCAGTGTATCAATCACCATCTCAGTGTGCTCCGGGGGCAGGGCTGGTATGGCCGGCTGGGGAATAGAAGTCTTTGGTCTGAGGGACAGTTGGCTATAATTTTTTTCCAGTTCATGGGTTTTCTTTTTACTGTATTGGTGATTTCATTTGACATGCAGAAACTTTTCAAAAGAATGGTATCTCCATTGTTTCTTTGAAGTATTTCCCCTGCAGTTTGGTTTTTGTTCATCAACTCTTTACCTACCCCATGTCTTTAAGATTTCTACTTACTTTCTCCCTGAGAAGATTTAGTGTTTCTGTTTTAATATTTAAATCTTTGATCGATTTTGACTATACTTTCATGTATGGTGATAGGCATGGGTCTAATTTTAGCTATGTGGAAAGCAAGTTTTCCAGCACCATTTATTAAAGAAGCTATCTTTATTCCAGTAAACATGTTTGGTCCCTTTACCAAAGAGAAGGTGGCTGAGTGTATTTGTAGTTCTGCCTGCATTTTCTAATCTGTTCCACTGATGCTCAGGTCTATTTTTTGCCAGAACCATGCTGATTTTATTATAGTAACTTTGTAGAACAATTTTCAGTCATGGATTGTGATACCTCCTATCTTTCCTTTGTTTCCCAGGATTGCTTTTGGTATTCTAGGTCTCTTCTGGTTCCACATGAATTTTAGGAATGTTTATTCTAGATCTGTGAAGTACACTAATGGTATTTAATTGGAATTGCATTTAATCTGTATAAAATTTTTGGGAGTATGGCCATTTTCACAATGTTGGCTCTTGCTATCCATGAGTAAGGAATATCTTTTCATTTTCTTAAATTCTGTTCAATCTCTTTTTTCAGAGCACTATAGTTTTCACTGCATAAATACTTTACTTCCTTTGTAAGATTGATTCCTAAGTTTTTCATTTTGGGGGATGTTACTTTGAAATGTGTGTTTTCCCTAATTTCTTTCTCCATGTGTTCATTGTTTGTGTACAGAAATGCTATTGATTTTTTTTTTTAATGTATTTGGTTGTTACAGGGTCTCACTATGCAACTCAGACTCATAGTGATCCTCCTGTTTTCAGCCTCCCCAGTGCTGGGATTGCAGGTGTATGCCACTATGCCTGGACTCTGTGGCTAGCTCAGCCCACCCTGGGTGGTCCCTGCATTTGCCTAAGTTTGCCTAAGCAGGCACTTTAGTCTTCTGAACAATCCTGCTGGCTTGCTGTTAATTTTTGAGTGTTGAGTTTGTATCCTACTACACTACTGAATTTGGTTATTAAGTCTACAAGTATCTTGGTGGACCTTGTGGAGACTTCTATGTAGAGTATCATGCCATACATGAATAACGATAATTTCACTTCTTCCTTTCCAATCATTATTCCTTTTATTTCTTTCTTTTGTCTAGTTACTCTGGCTAATATTTCCAGAACTATATTGAATAGGAGTGGTGACAGTGGACACCCTTGTCCTGTTCTTGATTTTAAAGTGAAGGGTTTTAGTTTTTGTCCATTTAGCATAACGTTGGCTATTGGTTTGTCATAGATGGCTTTTATCAGGTTGAGGTAAATATGACCTACTTTAATTATCTGCATAATTTTTATCATGAATGAATGTTGGACTTTGTCAAAAGCTTTTTCTGCATCTGTTAAGATTATCATGTCGTTTTTGTCTTTGGCTCTGTGGACGTGGTATATTACATTTATGGCTGTGGATGCTGAATCATCCCTGCATTCCTGGGATGAATCCCACTTGGCCGTGGTGTACAATCTTCTCAATGGTTTGCTGCGTTCTGTTTGCTAGTATTTTATGGAGGATTTTTCCATTTATGTTCATTAGGGAGATTGGCCTGAAGATTTCTTTTGTGGTTGGGTCTTTCTCCAGTTTAGGTATCAGGTTAATAATTGCCTCCAGGAATGAGTTTGGGAGAATTACTTCCCTTTCACTGCCACTGAAGAGTTTGAGAACAGCTACCATTAAGTCTTCTCAAAATTTCTTGTAATACTCACCTGTGAATCCATCAGGACCTGGACTTTTCTTTGTTGGTAGATTTTTGAATTACATTTTTAATTTCCTTTACTGATATTGGGTTATTCAGAATTTTTATATCTTCTTGACTCAGCTTTGGTAATTCATATGTACCTAGGAACCTGTCCATTTCTTCTGTATTTTCTGTCCTGTGAGACTAAAGAATTTGGAAGTAGGTATTGATGATCTTATGAATTTCCCTAGGGTCTGTAATGATTTCATCCTTTTCTTTCCTTATTACATGAATTTGAATTTTTTATAAGGTTGGTTAAAGGTTTATCAATTTTATTTATTCTTTCAAAGAACCAATTGTTCAATTCTTTGTATTATTTTGTATCCACTGCATTTCTATCTGCTCTGGTCTTTATAATTTCCTGCTTGCTTTTGGCTTTGGCCTTGACTTGCTCTTCTTTTTCTAGGCACTTGAGGTGTAGCATAAGATTGTTTATTTGGGCTTGTTCTCTTTTCCTGATGTCAGAATTTACCACTGTAAACTTCCCTCTAAGACAGCTTTTATTGCATTCCACAGGTTTTGATAAGTTGTATCTGCATTTTCATTTGATCATAAATATTTTTTAATTTGTTCTTTAATTTCACCTGTGACCTATTGATTGCTCAGGAGGCTGTTATTTAATTTCCATGTGTTTACAGAGTTTTTTCAGTTTCTTTGGTCAATAATGTCCAGTTTCATTGCACTATGTCCAGATAATGTTCATGAGATAATTACAATTCCTCTGCGTTTACTTACGTATGCTCTATGTGCTAGTCTATGGCCTATTTGGAAAATGTCCCCTGTGCAG
>NDGN011556725.1:11678-35644 GCA_002564285.1 Tympanoctomys barrerae | reverse complement strand
ATATATATATATATATATATATATATAGAGAGAGAGAGAGAGAGAGAGAGAGAGAGAGAGTATACACAGTCCAGCTTTCTCCTAAGAACAATGACACTCCTGGGGTAATCTACAGAGAATTCAGATCTTAGTTTTAAAATACCATTTCTGCAATAAAATGACCCAGGGCTCCCTCAAGAACTGACTGGCTCCAGACCTGGAGTTACAGAATTATGAAGAGATTCTAGAATATCTTTTACTGAAAAAGTGAGGCTACATCTACTGAAGAGGCAAGCCAGCCTCAAGCGCAGCCACCACTGACCAAATCTGGGGGATTTTGAAGATAAAACGTGAATGATCAATTATAACCTACTGAATAAAATAAAAGCCCATGAATTCACATCGATTGAGTACATAAATAGGACAGAAGAAAAAGTCTTTCTTACAGAGGATGCCAGGTAATAAATGTAGACGTCATGAAGCAGTTAAAAGGTCACTGCTGTAATGACTGACTCACACAGGGACCGGCAGTCGGTGCTAAAGCTGGCCAGGGAAAGAAATATGACATCCACACGGTCTTCATGACAGCGACCAGCAATGCTTATTAACAATTGCAGGGGAGAAACCTGGAAGACACCCACCTTAGCTGAGCAATGATACTAACATCATCAGTCACCTGCCAAATCAATGTCACTTGCATCAGACAGGGCACTACAGGGCAGTGCAGGGTGCAGGAAACCACAGGACACTATGGCAGGCAGGCCTTGGTGAGAAGGGCCAAAGCCCTGAGGTCTCCAAAGGAGGACAGGATCATCTCTCCAACTCCCTCCAGTCTCCTGATGATGCTGCCCTTACTTGAACTCACACAGAGGCTAGAGGGCAGGAGAGTCTAAGAGCTGCTGGAGGGGGCTTCGCAGGCACCAGGCTGGTGGAGGAGGCTAGATCAACAAGCAGAAGAGACCCATGTACTCACCAGCCCCCTCTCTGCTCCACACTCTGGTGACACAAAGCACCCACTACATACACACTCGTGTGAGTCACTCTCTTATTCCCTTCCGTGTTCTCCAGACTCCAGGCTCTGTAGAAGAAGTGGCAATCACCAGGGCAATTCGCCCAGCATCACCACACATTGCAGCGTCCAGAGAATTTATGATCCTGTAATGATTTCCAAGTGGGCTGTCAGATTTTCTTTAAAAAGGACCTCAAATTAGCAGGACTTACAAATACTCTGATTATAGATGATAGCAATGGGTATCTGTCTCATCAGCAATGAGCAGCATTCCACACCGAGTAATTTACATTTCTACCCAAGATGTGATATTCCCTTGGAAAAAAGTAAATGATGGAAAGTAGTTTGCTCTTTGACAAGGGCATTGCATTATTTATCCAATAAAAGCACACACAAAAATTCCACTGGGTTTTTATTACTTGGCTGCTATGTGAAAATATTACAGAAATAAAAATCCTATGAGGAGGAAAAATCTTAACAAATTCTTACAGAATTGAATGGTAACATGCTAATACAGTCAGTTCTAATAGAAAAAAAAAGGAAAGAAAAAACCTTAGCTCTTCTCTTTCAGTGTAATTTTCTAAAGGGAATAAATAACTTACTGGGCCTTGAATTAAGCAATTCTCTAATATAAAAAAAAATCTTCTGGTTGCACTGACAAGACAAAAGCCTTATTTTTTTTCTTCCTGGCTTGCCCTTTACATTGCTGTGTATAACTTTTGGTTAGGAGTTATAAAAGTTTTTTTCAACACAAATCTTGCTTTAGTGACAGTAAGCAAAGGGAAGTCAAAGTTTGACATATCTTGGACCATTTAGAATAATCTGAAATGATTTAATATGGTAATATAAGGAATAATTTCTTCACTGTTGTCCTTGATATTCTTTAAAACTATATTAACAAGCATGTTCACTGCCCCGGTACCTAGGGATTTAGTTCTCTGAAGGGAAGGAGAGCAGGTTAGGTGCCGTGCAGTGTTTGGAGATTGCATTCCATGAAGAAGGTACCTCTGCAAGAAAAGTGACCTGACCTGGTGGTGGGTTTGTATTTTTACCTGCAATGATCTTTCATTCACTAACAATTGCAGGTTATTATTCATTCATTCATTCATTCAGATGCAATATTTATGGAGTAAAGTAGAAAGACACAAGAGTTCAGTGACTGCTACAAAAAAGGCAACTTAGTCCAATAGGAAGGATGGTACAATGTTACTTGATAGTAAAATTGATAGAAGTAACTTTGGTGGTCAAACACCCCCCCCCTTTTTTGGTTAATGTATTTGGTTGTTGCAGGGTCTCACTATGCAGCTCGGACTCATGGTGATCCTCTTGCTTTTATACTCCCCAGCACTGGGATTACAGGTATGTGCTACCACACCTGGACTTGGTGGCTTGCCTCAGCCTGCCTGAGGGGTGGGGCTGGCGCAGCAGGTGGCGCCGGGGATGGAACTGCAGTCCTTGTGCTTGCCTAAACAGGGGCTTTAGTCCATGGAACTATCTTACCGACCCCCAAATGTCCATGTTTTAATCTTATTTTTACAAATTAATTTCTGAATTAGCAGCAATAAAAATCCTACATTCAGTAGAAAAAGTTTAATATGAAGAAAGAGTAAGTGTGGATGCCTACTTGCCATCCCAAGCCACCTTTGCCTAAAACACTGTCTTTTCTTATAGGTCCACAGCCATGGTATTTTCATCGGGGGCCTGGAAATGCCTGGCTATCGGTCCTAACACTACTGTTACTGCTTTTTGTTGCATCTTACGTCACTGGCTCGTTTTCTCTGAATATCATCAATAATCATTATTTCCCCCATAATAATAAGGAATCATTTCCCTCCAGTGTAGTGTTTCCTTCATAAAAGACATGGATAAAAGTCATTTGGGGAATATAATTCTTCTTTTATAGATGAATTGTGAGTATAAAACTATTAATGTTTATCTCAAGCATAATGACCTATTTCGCACATCAATGCCCATGATCAAACAATTAAAACTAGATACACAAAAAGCCGACATCTCAAATAAATTTAATTGTGTGAAAAGAATCTGCTCTGTGCCTTCTTGTACGTTTATTCCTGGAGGTGTTGCTTTTCAGAATTAAGAAATGTGGGATGGTTTTTTCTATGAATTTCTCCAGTCCTCTAGATAGCTACCATTAAGACTGGGGCATTCATCCCTGTTTAAATTATCTTAGGTCTAATACATTCTGTTCATGTTTAGAAAACTGATATTAAGTTCAATTTACCTGCAATAGTTTTAGTAAGTAATAATCCCACAATAAAATAGTTCATATGAGTTAATTTCTTTTTCCTCCCAAATAACTAGTCATTCTTTTAAGGCAAAAGCTCAAGGTAATAGATTTCCCTAAATTAAACACAAAGTAGATATGTGAAAATATTAAAAATAACAAAATCAATGAAGTAGAAAATAAACAAAGCCAAACAAGGTCAGAAGCTTGTTTTTAGAAAAGTTAATAAACTGAATCACCATCTGGCAAGACCAATTGAGATTTTAAAAAAGAGGAAGAGTAAAAATTGCCAATATTGAGAATAAATAAATGGACGTCATGAAATTTGTTATAAAAATTAGAAGCAGACTAAGGGAGCATTACAAATAACATTATGCCAATAAATTCTAAACTTTAGTTGAAATACACTAAGTCCTTGAAAGATATAGCTTGCAGGAGCAGAAAATGTAAATAACTTTGTTTCTTTTAAACAAATGGGATTTTCAATTAAGCAACTTCCTATTAGCAACAAACGTGGCGAAGAATATTTTTTACAAAACTTTATAAAGTACACGGGGATACATTTAAGGGAAGACATACAAATTCTTTATATGGAAAATTCTACAGCATCACTGAATGAATAAAGAAGACCTGAGCAATGGAGAAACAAACTATGAATGCATGGATTAGACGGCTGCGTGACGTCAAAATGTCAGTCCTCACACCAATGTAAAGATTTAATACCATCCCAGTTAAGCTGTCAAAATTACAAAACAGTCCAGATATCCATTATGGGATCAAGCAACTATGTCATATTTGCAGAGCAGTAAAATATACACCAGGAGATTTAGCAGAATTGTCTGCTAAAAAGGTATAATTTGAGACAATCATAAACCTAAACATAGACGCTAAAACAAAATATTAGCAGAAATGAAAAGAAGATCACTTAGGCAGCATTCATTTCTCCCAGTAATCATGAGGGAAACTTCAGATAAATAAAAATGGACTAAAGCGTCAGGATTGTAAGTGATAATGAAGGCCGAGACACAATCATAGATTGGGGAAAACTAAGGGACCATGACAAGTAGTGGCCACATGGTCTTAGGATGGATTCTGGGACAGGAGTGCTGGTGAAGTTCAAACAAGGTCTGTAATTTACTGAACAAATACACTGTACCAAGGCCAATTTCTTAGTTTCAGTTACTGTACTACGATTGTGCAAGATATCCACTGTAGAAGCTGGGTGAAATGTGAATAGGTACTTAATGTACAGAAGGCCCCCAACTTATGACAGCTCAACATACAGTAATTTGACCTCACAGCAGTGCAAACTCCAGACACATTCAGTAGAAACAATATTTCAGTCTTGATCTTTTCTCAGGTGAACCATATCCTCCTCCAGATGCGGGGCGGTGGCAGTGGGTGAGGAGGGGAGTGATCAGGCACTCTGCAGCAGACACTGTCACTGAGCTGCGACTCTGGTGGTCAGGGCAGTGAATGCTTTCACCTTTTTAGTCTTTCCACCTATAATGATTATCTGGGGACACAACACCATCATACACTGAGGAACTTCAGTACCATCTTTTCAATTCTTCTTTCTAAAATTACTTAAAACTAACAAGGTGTTTAAAAGTGATTAAAATGAAGGATAGATTTTTTAAAAAGCATGAGAATTAGAGCGCCTGTTTTAAAAAGGTGACTGAGATAGCTCAGCAGACTAAGCGCCTGCTTAGGCAAGCGCAAGGACTGGGGATCAAACCCTGGCATCACATGGCTTGCGAGCCCCAGAACCCAGGGCATGCCGTGCTGGCCACTGAGACCGGGTGTGGTGATGCATGTCTGTAATTCCAGCACTGGGGAGGCTGAAAACAGGAGGATCACTATGAGTAGGAGCTGCGCAGTGAAACCCTGTACCAAATAGAAGTAGGAAGAAGAAAGGAGGAGGAGGAGGAAGCAGAGGAGGAGGAGAAAGAAGAGGAGGAGGAGGAGGAGGAGGAGGAGGAGGAAGAGGAGAAAGAGGAGGAGGAGGAGGAAGAGACATCAGGTGTGGCAAATGCATTTGTTCATTCTTTCAACCTGCAATGGTTTCACCAGGACCCAACACCTCCAGAACACCAGTCTAAGATCTTAAATTTGTATATTTCCTCCTTCATGCCTAGATTTTTTTTCTACTCGCGGGGCTGAAATAAACCCCAAGTTGGTCACTTCTGTGGGGGTGATTTTTATACACACATGTAACATGTTATTTTAAGCCCAGTCTCCTGAAGCCCTTTGCCAGGTAGTGTATTGCTCTGCCATGTCTCTCTGAGTTGCTTCTCAAGTGATGTCTATCACAACCCCTGTTAAGGTTTATATCTAGAGGTTCCCCCAGAGTCTTGTGGGCTCATATATCGATCTTCTGAAAGGAAACTGCACTATGGGGTCATCACGGTTGACACGCAGTCAGGAGCTGTAGGAGATGGGGTCAGCTCAGCAGAGGTTACAACGCATGTAACCTGGGAGGGTATACCTCCCCTTTTCTGGCTCCTCCCTTAAACTCTCTGCTTCCTGCACACCACAGGTGAGCAGCTCTCCTTCCCCCTGCTGTTTCTGTCCTGGAGTTGGCCAGCCAAGCACTGGATGCCCTACACACTGTGAGCCAATGTTAACCTCTCCTCCTATAAGCTGTGAGCATTGGGTATCATGTCTGGGATGAGAAAAGTGCATGAGACATGGATGCACGTACATCATTTGGGACACCAACCTCTTAAATGTTTTTCATTTTAACAACTTTAGAAGAAAGTGAATCTGCTTCCCCAGTCCTCCACTTTGGAAGGGTTTTAAACTACGAGCAAAATTCATTACATGTTAAAGTTTTTATTCCATACCCCGCAGGACACATGGCAGTGGCAGAGCTCCAGCTGCATCCTACACGAGCCAGCCAAGGGGCCATGAGAGGATGACACTGCACTGCACCTTGCCTTACCTTGACCCATGGGGTCTCCTGACAAATGTCATCTTTTCAAGACCCCATGGAAGTTGCCCTGAGTTCAACTGTTCCCCAGAGAGTTGCTGTACTCAGTGCACAAGTGTTGGTGCTGAGGGCTTTGGTCTGAACCACATTTGCGAAGCTCAACAGGGCACAGATTGTCAGTTTCTAGATATAAACTTTCAAAGCTGAAAAGCATATGGAGGAGCTGCAAAGAAATATGCTCTGGGCTAAAGAATCCGCAAGTATTTTATTTCACTTTCTACCTAAGGATACTCAACAGCTGCAGTTACAAGTTCTACAAACTTCAGAGCTAATTTGTATTTCTACCAAAGAACTGAAGACGACTGAGATCGCCTGAGTTCTAGCTGGGTGGAAAGTGAGTGAGACCTAATGAGTTTACTCAGAAGAGATTTTGAAGCACGAAGTTAACAATGGCACACAAGGATATCTATAATGCTGCATGTGTGAGTCATTCGAATTAGGTATTTAAACACTTGTTCTCTAGTTCTTTTGCGCTAAAAATTCTATTTTGCTTTGGGGAAAAAATATTCTCCAACTAGAAAATTCTGTATCCTTCAGTTTCTGACATTTATATACAAAAAATAGAAGACAGAATCTGTGGTGGTTTAACCCAGCATCTCAGCGTGTACGCACTGAATATTGAGTGTTCTCACTCCCTGTTTAAGGTCATATCACAGAGTTCGCTTCACTCTCATAGTTAAGACAGCTGAAATTAAATCAAGGGAAAGAACAAAATCCACAACGGCTGCTTATTAGGGATAAGAAACTGTCACTTTGAGAAATCCTCTGCTTTTTGATTGTGGGATGGGACACAGAAGCCAAGCAGAGCGCTGCGCAGGTCTTCAGGCACTGACTGCCCACGAGCCAGCCACACAGGCATAGCCCTCACAGCATGCTCCAGGTGTTTACCTAAAGCAAGCCCTCCCTACAAGTTGGCTCTGATGTTCCCCTTTGAATTTGCCGACGTTTCCTTCATACACACCGTCAGCCTGATGACCAGCTTTTTGTGCTCTACACTGAACTGGGAGATGGTGCAGGACACTTGTATTTTGTCCTAAAGGTGTGGTCTCTGCTGCAAGAGTTTAAGTTATAAACACACACACACACANACACACACACACACACACACACACACACACACTTCATTCATTCATGTAATACCAATCCTTCATCTCCAGAAGGTTTCATTTGCATGTTACCTCTAGAGTCCCAAACGAAACAGATGCCATTGTTCCTACCATGATTTGTGTGTTCCTCGGGGCTCTTACATATAGTCAATGTTTGGAGCACCATGGAGTCAGATATGAGTCCTCCGGTTCTCTCAGAACCCTTCCCTGTATGCAGATATGGTGCTCCCTAAAGCACAGCTGAAATCCTGAGCTTCTTGTGAGTCTGGGCTAGGTAAGAGAGCTATCGGCAGGAGAAGAGTGACAAAAGGGAAACCTGCTCCTGCTTCCTAGCACCTAGGAATTCTTTAGTCTCTCTCATTCCTTGTAATTTTTAAGTGTCTTTGCTTACTGCTATAAATCCATGGCAACATCATAGGGTCAGTGTGTCTATTATACACATGTTTCAGATTTAGAAATATTTAAAATTATGCTTCAAACTCCAAATGTTATTTTGTCAATTTAACTGACACTCCAAAAGGGAATTCCTACTTTAGAATGGCAGCATCAAATGTAAACTAGTAAGGTTTTTTTTTTTATAATTAGCATCTTTCATATTATTAGAGACTTTTTTCTTTTGCCCATACTAATTCATTATAAGTAATATCAAGCTTGACATGGGTGGTCAATCCCTGTTTTGGAAACTTATAGTGACATTTCCCTACAAAATATGTTTATAAATATGTCTGTTGTGTATGCCAATATTCCTAGAGTGAAGAAGTTTCAGAGGGTCTGCACCACGGTCAGGTGGTTTCACTGCTGTCAGGCCTGTGGTGAAGCGGAAGCACTGGGGTGGAGGAGTGGGGTAGAGAAGGGGGAGTCAGAGAAGCAGCAGCCAGGGACCCTGTTAGTCCCTGAGGCTGCACCTCCAGGATCTGCTCTCTCTGAACTGGCTTTTCTTCCTTTTTCCACCACTTCCCAGAATGCCTTCAAATTAGGATCTCCTTCAAGGAACCCCCATCATGCAATCCCTTCCCCCAAAGCCCATCAGCCCGCAATCAAGCCCATATCAGTTGAGTTTGGGGGGCAATCACAAATCCAAATTATAGGAGCCACATAATTAGTTTCAGGCATAGAAAAGGACAATTCAAAGATAAGGAACTGTGTACTGAAACCCCAGCCTTCTCCTCCCATGGAAGGCTGCCTTTTTCTAATTCCTGGGAGTCAATGGCTGGTCATCTGCAAAGCAGTCCAGGGGCAGCACACAGATCAGAAGTGACACTGGATCAGCAGAGAAGACACTGGGAAGTGCCTGCTCCATTAAGCCACCAGTGCTGTTCTGAAGACCTCAAGCTAGACCGTCATTCCTAACACTTTGCTGCATTCTCAATGAATTAACTAAGATCTTACAGCTATGGATCAGAAACCAATAATCTTGGGCTACCAGCTATGTCCCTTGCAGGGGATAGGGAGGACATGACCATTACCCCATGCAGAAATTCTAATTGAATTAGTAAATGTATGTGAGTCCTGGTTCACCTGTGCTAGAAGTTAAGATACAAAAAGAAATGAGGTATAACCCTCAGTCCTTGTGCCATGTGCAGCTGGGGGTGGGGGTGTGCAGTTATTTTGTCAGGTAAAACAGAAAAATCCAAACATATATGCTTGGAAAAGAAGGAGCTAGTGAGGAAAAAAGTGGAAGTAAAACACCAGGTCCCAAGAGTGAGAAAGTAATTTATATAGCGCCCTGGAACCTACCTGTCACTGTGCACAAGGAGATCAGCCCATTTCAGCAAGTGTGCAGTGAGATTTGAGTTCTCATTCCCTACCGAGATGGCTTCTTCTGCTAAAGATGCAAATTCTTCAGGAAACCAAGTTCCTGAGCCCAAACCTCCTACCTCACATATTTTAAATCCACACACACACACACACACACACACACACATACACACCCGACTAGATAGGCTATAAGCATGCATCAGCTGTTTGGATGGGCAGTTTGGGGCATTTTAAGGACAGTGTTAACTAAGGACAATGATCACCTCAGGGAACGACTCGCAATCTCAGGAATCCACACATGCGGCTCCAGTCATGCCAGACCCAGGAGCAGCAGCAAGCCTGGTGGGCACAGGCTGAGAGGGTCAAAGACGTCTACATGCCCATCCAACAATTTCTCGGAAAATTCTGCACCCACTTCACTAACCTTCCATCCACTTCCCTTCAGAGACCTAATTTCCCTCCTCTGCATACGCTGGCAGCTGAAACAGATAGATAGATAGATAGATAGATAGATAGATAGACAGACAGATAGATATATAGATATAGATATAGATATAGATATAATTTCAGTGCTAAAATACAATCAGGATTTTGTTCACAAATGTAAATCTTCAAAGGTAGCAGCATAGCCAGGTGATTAGGACCCTGGTCGGGTCTCCTAGGTATCCTCCTCCAGAGCCTCCTACAATCACATGCAGGCACAGCATAGGAGCTGACATCCCAGGTGGTTCTAGAGCTCTTGACTGCAGGGCATCCCGGATCTCTGAAGGGCAGGGTGTGAACACTGCACTTTTGCCTCCACGCTTCTCAGGCCCCCACCTGTTCAAGCCAAGGTTCCTTTAGAAGCCCAAAGCTTGGAGATGGCAATGAAAGGATCTCCCAAAGATTTCCAAAGAAGTTGGAAACAATTCAGTCCCAGAAGCTCTCCAGGGTAGTAACCCTTAAGAAAGAAACCTCTAAGTGTCCTAATCAGAGACCCGAGAATGCACACAGGGAAAGCCCGCAGAGCGTGTGGGAGGCTGTTTCATGTTTCAGAGCCGTTGTGGGACAGCTGTACTAATGTGGGAAAGGAACCTAGCGTTCAGGACAGAATCCCTTCATGCGAACCTCAGCATGGGAGGGAAGTCTATTATGCAAGTCTGCTTAATATGCACAGCACAAAGCCAGGATTCTTCCCTTAAATATCGGCTTCCCATCCTCCTGCTTATTTTACAAGAAATGCTGGAATTTACAGGTCATCTGCACAACACACACTTACCTAATTATAATAACAAAACCAGAACAGGCTGCATTTGTCTTCCCAGATCAGGTGGGACTTGAAAGCAACAGCCGATGAAAGAAAGAGTCCTCCCCCAAAGGCTCAGTAACCGTATCTGAGGGCACTAAGCGGAGTTACTGTTTTTATCTTATCCCTTCAGGTAAACAAAGCCAGTCCTCCTCCTCCTTCAATGGGCAATGCAAAAAAAAGGCCAGAAAACAAGAACCAGGGCCTCAGACCTTGGTGGTTTGCTGAATAAAGTAACACCATGTTTATGACTGCAGCCAGTCCCAATCCTAAATCCCTTGAGAGAAGAATTTTATATCCCAATTATGACTTATCAAGTGAATCCTGAGTAAGCTGAGAACCAACCTCAAGGGGTTACAATGGCCCAGGACTATTGGAACTTTGATCACTTTTAAAGTTCTCTTCTTATTCTTGGAGGTATACTGTACACTTCTCAAAGTGGGTGGTGCAGGGGTTTCTATAAAAGAAGACGTATTTCAACTTGCTTGCATGGGTGAGCATCGTTAATGTCGCCAGGAACCATTACAGATAATGGGCCATGAAAGGTGGACTTGGAACTGGTGTGTATGTGCTACATGCTACTAAGCAGTGATTTCCTAGAACAAAACGTACTTGGACAGCCCACTGTGCCTCCCTCACTTGGTTTAGTTTCAAGTTTGGGGCACAATGAAGCTCAAAGCAATTCAGAAATTTTAACATAAGCATGATGAGGGTACAGTATGTCCTGAGCTCAGTCTGCTTAGAAGAGCATTCCGAAACAAAGGGAGAGGCCAGGCGCCAGAAGAGGCTTGGAACAAACAAGATGGGAAAGCGCAACTATGTGTGTTGGGTGCGGGAGAGCTACAGTTCAGCGCATCATCCTATATTTAGATATTTTATTAAAAAAAAAAACCCTAGTGTCCGACTTGTGGATATATTTCGAACTTGGGAAAGCAGACAGTCATGGAATATTAAGATAAAAAATATTTTCATTATGAGACAGAGATTGCCCCCGGCCTGCAATCCAGCATCTCAGGAAACCTCAAAAGGCCAGCTTTGGAGCGAAGAGTGCTCCATGTATAAGAGAAATTCCCTGTGCCTCCCCTGCAAACAGTGATAGAAGAATGCTTACTATTTGCAGAATAAAACAGCACTACGCTTCCTTCAAGGAGTGCATCCTGTTCAAGACAGAGCTGAACGGACACCTGGTCCCCTAGGGAGGAAGGGTCCTGGGACTCCAAAGACAGAGTAGCCCTGAAATATCTATCCTGGCTGGACCCACACCATCAGCCGGGAGGGGCCTGCAGTTGGCTCCTATAGGTGGCCACCTCAGTCCAGCATGAGCCCTCCACTAGCCACAAATACCATGGCCATCTGGATGGGTCCAGAGCTTATTTTGCAGAGAGAGAAGAAATTCTTCCATGGCCATCACAGCCTTCTCCGTTGCTTCCTTTTTGTGTCCCTTTCTCTGCTTTTCTTTTCCCTTTATTATTATTTTTTTAATCCTCTCCTTTCTTCCCTTTCAATAATACCTATGTTTCTGCACTCTGGGACAGATAACTTCTGACACATGGGTCAAAGCTATGGTTACTGCCCCTAGCTGCTATGAAAATCATTGGCAGGAGAGAGAAGGAGACCAACCCAAGGGCTTTTGTGTTTCTTTAAAGTACCAGCCACTGATGGGCTCAATTTACCACCAGGACCCAGGAAGACAGACCCTAAAACGCCAGCTCACATATCCATATTTTCCAACCCATGGTTTTCAAGGACATGTTCCACGTCTTTGAGGCTTTAATGAGACCTGAGAGATGTTTTGTTTTGTTTTTTGAACTCATATTTACAATGGCTCTCATAGTACATCCAGCTCTAATTTAGTAAGTTGCTGATGTATCTCCATACCAGACCTCCAAAACCAACTAGTTTAAGATTTAGAACCGAAATTCACAAGAGAGAGTTTAAAGTCACAAAGTGAGCCTGTTTTTTAAAACTTCACACTCTTGTAGACGGTTCACAATTTTAAGATGGTAAATAGCCATGGTTTATCATGACCCTGGGATCTGTTTTACAACAAAATCATCAAAATAATGAAAGAGACATAATGGTATTCTCCTGCATATCAATATTTTTGGTTTGCTCATGCCCTGGATGCGAAGAGCCAGGACCTAGAAGTCATCTATTCATTGAATAATTACTGATTTCATGCCACTTTGTGGTGATATCAAGAAAACTGACAACACACACGACCTCATGGAGCTCTCAAGCCTCTGGTCACCACACGGAAATGAAAGAACACAGACTCCCTTTCAGTGAGAAAAGAGACATGGATCTGCATGGGCAGGGAAAGGCTGCACCCAGCGAGTATAAACTGGGAAGGACCACACCGCAGTTTGAGGGAGTGGAGTAGCAGGAAGAACAGTTGGGGTCTCTTTATTATCAGCCTGAATACTGTGGTTTCCCCCTAATGCACAGAGCTATGTTTCATGATGTCTAAAGCCACAGGTAATACTGAGCCTTAGATATACTACGATCTTTTCCTAAATTCACATAGATATGATAGGTTCATCTATAAATTAGGTGTCAGAAGTGATCACTGACATAATACTAGAACCATGAACCATGCATTAATCGGGTTTGTGTCCTTGTGATCCAGGAGTCGAAGGGTTTATTTGGCTCAGGATTTCAGGGCTCTTGGCCATGGGCGGATGGTTCCACTGCTGTGGCAGAACATCACAGCGGAAGGGTGCAGTGGAACACAGTGCTCACTGCAGGGAGAGAAAGGAGTGGGAACAAGATCCGTCCTTTGGGGGACATCCCGTGACCCACCACCTCCAACAGAGGCCACCTCCCCAGGGCCCACTCAGCCATCGGCCCATTGATGGGTCAATGTACCCACGAGGTTACAATGGCCATGCTGCAGTCACCTCTCAGGGCTCCAACTCTGAACACTGCTATGTTAAAGACGAAGTCCTCAATCCTGAGTCTTTGGGGGCTACTTCATATTTAAACCACAACCTCCTGTCACAAGAAGTATTTAAAATTATGAATTATTTATTTCTGGAATTCTCCATTTAATATTTGAGGACCATGATTGACCATGGTTGACTGAAACCACAGAGAGTAAAACCACGAAGAGTAGGGTGGGCTGCAGTACTGAAAACCACAGTTACTGACAGGGTGTTCTAAGATGCGGCTGTGATACTGTTGTTGGTTGTTTATTATACACACACTCTCTAAGCATCAATAATTTGCATTCTGAGGCACATTGATGCACTCTAATTTGTCCCTGGAAGCACTAGGAATCAAGGTATTAGACAGCACAGTCTTTCTCAGTGTAAGGGTTAGGGACTAAGGTAGGGTGCAGCTCAGTAGTAGAGCATGTGGTTAGGATGTGTGAAGCCCTGAGTTCAATTCCAAGCAAGCATGCAGCATACAGAGAGAGAGAGAGAGAGAGAGAGAGAGAGAGAGAGAGAGGCGCCAAGTGGGAGCTGGGCAGATAGCTTGGTGGTCTAAGTGCCTGGCTGGAAAATGCAAGGACCCAGGTTTGATCCCCACTACTATATGATGTGCCAGCCCCGGAACTCTGAGCACACCGTGCCAGCCACTAAAACTGGGAGTCACCGGTGGCACATGCCTGTAATCCCAGCATTGGGAGGCTGAGACAGGAGGATCACTACGAGTCCAAACTGCATAATGAGACCCTGTCCAAAAAAAAAAAAAAAAAGAAAGAAAGAAAAGAGAAAGGTCACACTCATTGTGTGTTTATTTCGCTGATAAAGCACCACAGTCAGCCCACAGTGCTCCTTTCTCTTGGAGAAACAACACTTTAGAAATTTCAGAACAAGTTTCTCACCAGTCCAGAGTTTATGAAGAGAAAAGGCAGCTAGATGTGGTGGTACAGGCCTGAGAGACTGAGGCTGGAGGATGGCACACTGGAGCCCAGCTTAGGAGACTTAGCAACATGGTGAGACCCCAGCCCAAAAGATAAGAAGGGCCAGGGCTCTGTCTTTGGTTCAATCCCAAGACCTGAGGAAAGAAGGAAGCTAAAGAAGGAGAGAGGGAGGGGAGAAGAAGGGAGAAAGGGTCCAGGAGTTGGGGACAGCACATACTCTGGTTACTCAGGGAAGTGACAGACACAACCAAAAGGATGCTCCCCTCCCAAACTGTCCCTGTGACAGGGTCCACACCACCACCACTGAGTGCCACAAGACAGCTCTCAAGCTTGGTGACTGCCTTTCCTTGCTGACTGATGACACTAGATGGTGTTGCCTCACAAATCTTACTGTAATTCTTTACATCTCTCTGTGTGCAGCTCAGGGGTAGGGACCTAGAGGGACTGGAGGGACAGTCCCCTGAGTCCATGTGTGCAATGCTCTTTGATCTTAGGATAAGAGAAGATTTTTTTCAAGACTTTCAAAGGCAACAGAGGCAGCAAGATAGACAATTTCCATGGGACCCAATGGGGTAAACAGTTCTCAGCTAACTTTTGTTGTGGTACATACATCTTGGCTTACTCTGGACTTTAACGGACTGTTTCAGTAACACAGTTGTATTTTTGTTAACTGATGTAATGCCGCAATAGAGTGATTTGGCAGAAAGGAAAACTAGATTTGCTTGTCAGACAATGAATACACAAGCTCAGAACTAAAATGGACTTGTGCTTCTAGAAAGGAGAATGTGGGAAGGAGGCGGGGGAGGGCATCACTTCTGAGTGTGGGCCTAGTAGCGATGATTTCACCTGAGATATCTCTCAGGCTCATGCAGAATTCTGAAAATTAAACATGTGGGGATATCTTGAGAAAGGTACCAAGAAAGACTTCTTAAGTAGGAGACTCGATAGTTGGGATAGTTGGTACAACACAGAAGGAGAGATGACTGGAGGTGTTAAAGTTAGGCAGACCAGAAAGGAAAAATCAGCTTTAACTTCAGCGTCAGCCCAATGGACCTTCCTTGTGGCCATTCCTATATTATGCCCACTGAGTGCCACTGGCTTTGGAGGTGGCACCAGTGCCTCTGGGGCAGCTGCATATTTCTTTAGAATGATTTAGAGCAATAGCACAAGGAGATGCAAGGGGCCTCGGTTATGATACAGCAGGGTTTGTGAGCTTCCAGGTCAAGTTCTCCCCACAAGCTAGGTTTGGACTCAGACAGCAGAGGCCTCCTCTTTCCACATGTGAAGGGACAGACATGGTTGTAGACAGTAACCAGATTAAGGGAGTGGTCTGTTTAGAGCTACAATATGACATGGACCCGTCACCAGGGTAACTTCAGGCTTGGAGGATAAATGGATGACTAAGACAGTCTAAATCCAGTTCCAAACATCATAGCATTTCTGGGCAGGAGAGCTGCCTGTGACCCAATGTATAGAGCAAGAGAATGATTCCTCAAATAGCAGGCTGATGTTGAGAACCTGAGGGTGACACTCACATGTCCTGAAGGGCCTGTTGCATGGGCAGCAAACCTTGTGAGAGCAGAGTAGGAAAAGGGAAGGGGAGGAACATCCTGCAGATCCTCCCATGATCTGAAGGGGCAAAGGGAAGCCAAGCAGCTTAACAACAGCAAGCTGCGTGGGGCAGGGAGGAGGAGAGAGAGATCCGGATCAACTGCACGGCAGGGATGTCCCCCCCACACACACAATGGGGACTGTGCCGATGACCACTCTTCTCATGCACACCTTTCCACGGTAGCCAGATGGGAAGGAGCACTGCCAACCAGCTCGGCTCTGCACTATTCCATCCGTGACTCCACCAGGGAGAAGAGTCTGGGCCTGGCTTGGCATGAGCCTTCTGGGTCTTCCCAAGGGCAGGGATGTTGCTGCCTCTCTACCTGGAGCCAACTCAGCACATCTGGCCTCTGGAGAAGGTGCAAGTGCCAAGCTCCCTCTAAGGCTTATTTTTACCCTTGGGCTCCTGGAGAAGCAGCACAGAGGAAACCCCCTTGTCCAGGCTGCCTCAACAGCTGAGGTGCCAACCCACCTCAGGCTGGTGCTTATGTTTCACTTCTTAGTGAACATTGAGCTCAGGAGCAGACAAGAAAGGAGAGGAAGGAAGGGGTGTGTTTAGGGGCCTCCCAGATCCCCAACACCTTGCTATCTGAAAAGGGGAGCACAGCTACCATTTAGCAGTAATGAAGGTTGGCCAGTGTCCACTGCTGCCCACAGCACACATGGTGTCCTCTCCTTCCAAGCCACAAGACCCCTGGGCACTGCTCCCTGCATGGTGTTTTCCAAGAAACTGCGCCCCATTTCTCTTCTCTGACCTCTGGATTTTGGACTTTGCCGTTATTCTCTCGACTTCTGACTCTGGCTGGCCACACAACTTGTGTCTGGTCATTATTCTCATTCATTCATTCTAGAAATATTAAATGAGCAGTTTACAACTCTGGGGCAGAGTGGGACAGAGCATCTTCCTGAAAGAACTTCTGCAGAGTAGCAGAGTTCTGAACGTAGCAGCATATGAATCTAATGCAGAAGACACAGCCTCACCACATTCTCACCACAGTCTGCAAAGAAAGGGGTCAATGACTCCAAGGTCCTCAGAGCTGGCAGGCAACATCCAATGAAGGAGCGTGACCATCCCGTGTCCCAGGTGTTACTGAGGGCTTCCTAAGATTTTAGCCCTCCTCTGGTAACTGCAGGGGCCCATAGACAACACATAACAAAAGGCACTTGGTCTGTTCCCCAGGCTGGACCCCTACTTCTCTCTTGGGTACATTCACAATCAGGCCACATTCTCATCTTTTCCATATCACATAAAGGCACCACAAGACTCGGACCAGTCACTCAGTGAAATTACAACCTGGAGGAGAACAGCGCATCTACTCAAAACCAGGCAACTTCACAGACTTGGGTAATTAACCTACATGCTCATCTTCAATAACAAGAACCACATGATAGCTCATTCCCAAAACCAAAACCAAACCAAAACAAACAAACAAACAAAAAAGCCCTTTTCTGTTTACACTGTAAAATCCGAAGATGATAAACACCCACACTCATTGGCTGATCCTGGAGATAGAAGAGATACGTGGGGGAAGGGGGAGAGAGGGATAGAGAGGGACAAGGAGAGAGGCAGACAGAAAGAGATAGACAGAGACAGGCATAGACTGACAGACAGACAGAGGCAAACAGAGAGACAGACAGAAAAACAGGCAGAGAAAGAGACAGAGACAGAGACACACATAGAAAGAGAATTTTCTAAGAAAATAATGACAAGAAGGGAAAGTATAATTGAACGCTCTCCTCATTGGTTCTGTTCTGTTTGCTTTGCTTTCCCAGCCCTCTGACTGGAGCGTTGGGGAAAGAGATTTGGGTGTTAGCTGGGTATTAATTAGAGGATCTTCGCCGGCTGGTGTGGAAAATGAGCAGTAGCCAGCCTCACGGAGCTTGGCTAATCCATCATCTGAGGCATGAGAAGAAGCAGGGTGGGCTCTGGTGCTGCGTGGGAAGGGGCTCCCAGGAAATCCTGAGGCTCATTTCCTGACAGACCCACGTGCAGGTGGGCAGGCAGAGGCCCAGCACCTGGCCTGCTTTGATGCTAGGCTTCCCCCCATCAGACCACCCAGGAATCACAGCAACAGGGACGCCGGCTGAGTTTCATGGAGCTGTCCATAAGCCAGGACGGGATCACAGCATAAAGACATCTTGCTATCTGTCAAGTCTACAGGTGCCCGTGCAGACAGGAGGAAATGCTGGCCGCGCCATATGTACGCACTGTTTACAGACCATGCCTTCCTCTTCGAATTTCGTTTTCAGAGAAATCACACAAGAGTAAAGGCACAAAGCCCAACTCCAGACTCTGAAGTTCCCAGGAAGGAAATAGGAATTGGGGTACAGTGATTCTGTTTGGAGCCTCTGGTTCATGGAGGGAGATTCCTGGAGTTAGGAAGTATGAACACTTGTTATGAAGGCAAACTAACTAACACTAACCCTCTCTCTCCCCCCTTCTGTCCCTCTCTTCCTCTCTCTCTCACCTTAAAATACTAATGACCTCCATCAAGGAAAGGTTTCTTCCTTCCATAACTACTGGCATGCACTTTCCTCCTGCTGCCCAGTCTGAGTTGGAGTTCTCTGTGGCAGCATCCATGCGCAAAATCAGCAGAGGATATGCTGGTAACAGCCCTCGGACCCTGAGTGATGATAGCAGGACAACTATGGTTACTTTCCCCTGGGTCCCAACACTAAGAAAATAACATTCCAAAATGATGATATTCGTTAACAAGAGAGGAAAAATGCAATGCATCTCTGGATGGCTAGCCTGAGAACCACGCATGTTTGGTCTGAAAGTCTGGGAGAGAAGGGAAAGGGCAATTCTCAGGTCAAGCGATGCACCCCGCAGAGCTGAATGAGAGGCACAGAATTCAAGCAAGCTTGTGGCTCTAACAGAAAAGACTTGTTACAGCTTCTGCCAAATTGTTCCCCCTGTGCCTCATGCAGTCCTAGGTGGGCCTTTTCCATTGGTGACTAGATCTACAGTGTGTGATGCTGGAATTGCTGCATGGTGTAATGCTGGGCTCCTGGGTACTGGGATTATGGGTGCAAGTCCTACTTGCCCCAAGAGGCCTGGATAAGCTGGAAGGGCTACAAAGAGCTGTGGCCAGCACCTGCTTGCTTTGCTCCCTTCTGCCCACCATGATCTGTTTCTCTGTGACATCTGGACTGAAGCTTCTTTGCATTCTAGATATTTTATCCCAGTAATGAGAAAAGTAACTAAGACAAGACTTAAGGATGGAAACAGAGTGTGTTAAGGACCTTGCTTCACAATACACGGTCTAATGTGAGGAGAGTGAAGAGGAGAGTGGTGTTACATCCTAGAATATCCAGATCACATAGCTCCTGGGCTTTGTAGAAAAGGTTACCAAAAGGAATTGACAGGCACTTATGTATTTCTGAAGTCATCCATACTTTACTAATGGCATTCTTCTTTTACTCTGTGGTCAATTTTAACAGACATTTTAGACAACCAAAGGGTTGGACATGGATTATGGCACCATTACCCATAGTCATGCCCAAGTTGGGAAGTTCTCAGAGCCCCAGAAATTCCTAGTGGATAAAACTCCTAGTGCTTCGATGGCTGTGAGGATTGGAGCACTCAGCCCAGTCCCAATATGCAGCAGCTGCTCAACAAACAGAAATCACTGTCCTTCGCTCAGGGGACAGTGACTGAATTGACAATTGCAACCACAAAAGGAAGAATCCCATCAGTTCAGCCTTCAGGGAAAAGCTACAGGCAAGACAGACACAGGCAAGAGGGCATCAGTGTCGCTCCACCAACCTCTCTCACTGTAACTTTTCTCTCCAACGTGAGTGCTGGAAACGCCTGTACTGGCATCACTGTGGTGAGGATCCAGGGGGGTAACAAATGCCAAGTGCTTTAAACAACACAAACACATCAGAAGTAATAGTGAGAAGGGAGACAGGGGATGCTGTAGTTACTTTTCTGCACCAACTGAGTGAAGTTACAGTACCTAAAAACTTGTCTGATTACTACTCCTGACATCTCTGAGAAGGTTTGTTCTTCTTTACATATATATTCTGAGTAATGCAGATGGCTCTTCATAAGGCAAGGGAAAAAAACATAAGGTAAGTAGGTCTCATCTATCTGTTGAAGGACGTGAGAGAAAAAGGATCAATCCATCACTAATACAAATGTTCGTCTGTTTAGTCTCACACAGTTTTATGGCTGAGACCACAAGCAGCATGCGGGATCAGTATCTCAACAAGATTCCAGCTTGATCAGCTTTGTCCTGAGCAGCCTTGATAGATAGCCCTGTTTAAGCACGGTTCCCTGAGCCCACAGTAGAGGAGCAGGAAGTTGCTTAAAGCACTCACAGCCATTTCCTTTCTATCAGAAAACACATCCGAATATTTAGTTAAGATAAACTAAAATGGTCAGCCTTCCTGCGACACCACAGGGTCAGCTGATCACATAAACATAACAGCTGAGTTCTTTGACTGTGGAAAGAAAAGGACCTGGGTCAGTTTCTTTCTTCAGGTTGTCCAATCATTCTGAAGCTCCTCTTTCCACAGCATGGCTGATTTCTGTTTAGACTCAAATGTACATAAGGAACACTGAACTATCTCCAGGAAAACAAGCTGCACCACCCAGACTGGAAAAATCCCACTTCTACATGCAGCTTCAGAAAGGCTATGACACGGTCACAGAGCTTGCCAGCTGCCCTTCATTCCTCTTCATACCACACAGGAAGCCATGGAGCTCTTTGTTAAAACTAGGCTTCCTGAAACATCTGACACCCTCACTCTTTCCATGGGATTAATGAGACACTTTAAATGTAAGGAGCAGATTCTGTGTTTCTCTCATTATCTGTTTATGACACTAATAAGAACCACTTTGTTCTGTTGTCAGTTTTCTATTGGGATACTTCTAATGCTGTAGATCTCCATAAACACTTTATATTTAAGTCTTGTTCTGAATGATGAACATTGTATCTAAGCCCGGCCCACTGTACTGAGATGATAGTTAGACACGTTACAGTGTATTGAGCAAAAACTTAATCTCAGAAGAAAATATCCTTCAATACATAACAGGATCTTAGCTATTTCAATAACTTCTGCCTTAAGTAGAACTTGGATATGGCAAATGCCTTGTGCTGTAACCCTAAATCAGCAAAACCAGATGTTCCGGTGTCCACCTGTGTGTGTGACCTGGGTAAGGTATGTGTATCCATTACTCCAGTGATGGGCTTTCCTCTGTGATCATAAAACATCTCTCAGAGATTAAGTAATTAGAGGCTGGAGAGACAGCTCAGTGGTTTAAGTGCCTGCCTGACAAGCACAAGGACCCATGTTTGATCCCTGGTATTGCATACTGTGCTGGCTGTGTAACCCCAGGTGTGCCATGCCACCCACCAAAACCAGGAGTTGTGGTACACAACTATAATCCCTGCACTGGGGAGGCTGAAATAGGAGGATCACCATGAGTCTGAGCTTCATAGCGAGACCCTGTACCAAATAAATAAAGATTTTTTTAAAAAATGAAATTAAGGAATTAGAATAATGTCTCTCTAAAATGATAGAATTTTCCAAATTTTCTTCACTGTGCCAAAAAGCAAAACACGAGACCATTCCAACTTATGCTTTCTGATGTCACCAACCTTTGTCCCTGGACAAACCTGTCTTGAGACACAACTCGCAGCTTGCTGGTTCATCATCCTGGAGGGGGTTACCAGGGTGTGGACAGGGCACACAGGCCAGGCTCTCTGCAAACTCACAGGCACTGAAAGGAATCCTTGGGGGACACAGCTGCCACCCAGTTGGGAGAAGCTGCACCTGAAACTTGTTCATAGGTCAAAGTGACATGGCATCCACCACCTTACAATGCTAGTGAGCTTTATGGGGTTTACATAATGTTCAGTATGGATGGTGGCCAGGTGCTAGCTGTGTACATCCCCAAGCAATCACTCCTTTGTGTAATGGCATTGGGCTGTGTTAGGTAAACTAATGCTGCCAGGCAAATAACTACATTTCCCATGTTACACTGTGACTACACAGGTGACCAAATCCTGTTCATTGAGATAGGAACAAGTTATCTCCTGGGACTTCTGTCAAAGCTCCTTAAGTGGAGACTTAGTCTGCAATGCCCCTTGTCTCTCCCCCCTTTTTTAAAAATCAGGACTAGGGACATGATGGCTAGAGCTACATTAATAACCTTGTGACCATGGAGTATTTTGAAGATGGAAGCTATGCCGGAGATTCTAACAAAAAGAGTGAACTTAGAGCTGCCAGGTTTGACTGGATGCCCAGTTCCCACCCTTGAGAAGCTGATGATCCCCTGGGGAAACATGCAGAAAGAAAGCAGACACTTGTAGTTGTCTATAAAGCACCTAGTACAAGCTAGGCCATTTCCTACCAATACAATGAGTCTGCCCAGAACTTCTGTTCAAAGGGACCAACACAATATTCACCATTGTGTTTGGATCTTGAGTATCTCCAAAACCTATGTGATAAAAGGATGGAGCCTCAGAGTGGTGGACCTGGGAGGAGGTGGATCCTTTAAGAGGTGGGGCCTAGTGCAAGGCCTTATGGTCACAGGGGTGTGGCCTCCAGGGAATTATGGGAGCTCAGTTCTTGCTCTTCTTCTTGTCCATACTACAGCCAAGAGGGGATGGATGTGCTCTGCTTAAGCTCCTCCCATGACAAGGTGCCTTACCACAGGTCCAACGGCAAGGGATCAAGGACTGACAACTCCAAAATAACCTTTTTCTCTTATAAGCTATTTATCTTGGGTATTTGTTCCAGTGGAAGGAAACTGACTCACATATTCACTGACATTACTCCAAGCAGGGTAGAAGAGAATCGCCTCTGGAACATCAGCTCCCCAGAGGATGCTAGGGCATAGACTAGATGCAGCCCACCCATTTCTCCACACCCTCAGCTGGTCCCAGGAGAGGCCCAGTGAACCCACAGTAGCACTGTGCTGTGTTTGGCGTCCCCAGTATTCCATTTCTTGGAATACCAAAGAAACAATGACATTTATCATTCTGGGTTCAATCCTATTTTGTACCACTGGGCGGTTCAAAAATGCACTAGCCCTGGACCCAAATTCTGGAGACTTCAGAGGTAATCCATTTAATTTTCAATAAATGACAATGTTATTATATGAACAGTGTTGCTGGGTTTAGTAAATTTTTTTAAAAAATATAAGACTGCCTTCTTCCAAAACTAGAAAATGTTTTTCTTCTCTGGGGGCTGGGGGGGGTGAGTTTATCAGAAGAAAGAATGCTTCTTCATTTTAATGAAGCCTTTCTCTCTTTTCATAGATTTACTGTACTTATTATTACCTGGTGATCTATTTCTAATTAATTCTACTTGGTTCAAAAAGAAGACCAGAACCAGACTCTCTGGCTGGCCTTCTGTCACCTCTCTGTGCACTGCTCACAGCCTGCCCTCTGAAGGTGGGGCTGATGGCGGTCATGTGATGTTTCCTGATTATTTCCCTCCTGTATGCTTCTCTCCTGTGACAACTAGGACTGCAGATCTTTTTCCCCCCTGCCCTCTGTGTCTGGACTTTCCTGTGGAGTGCACTGCCTGTGGTCACCTACCTCAGCCCATGGCCGCTATGCACCTAAACACTGGCTTTTGGTTGTGGCTTCCAGAATCAGGGCTGGAGCTGATCATCTCGGGTTGGAGGTGATTGTATTCCTTCCACTTTGTCACACAGCCCCAGGCAGCCTCTCCTCTCTCCAAAAGCCACCTGTGAGAGTCAGCCAGTCCCTAGAGCTTCTGGCTTTTCTAATTCACTGGCACTTCAGTGCTAAGAGTGGCTCTGGAGGAACAGAGGAAGGTAAGTACGACAAGGCAGTGGGTGACACCAGCCAAGATGACAAGGAGTTTGAAAGGCCCATGGTCCCATGTCCAGAAACAGCTTTCTTTTACCAGCTAAAGTGTAATAGTCAATATTGAAAATACTCATGGTTTTTATATTCCATTACAAAATGGACCTTAAGAGGACTGGTGCTTTCAATAGATGTGAAGTCATAAGGACTCTGTTGGATCTCTGGAATTCATCACTAAAGTATTCCTCACTTACTGAACCTCCTCTCTCTCTCTCTCTCTCTCTCTCTCTCTCTCTCTCTCTCTCTCTGTGTGTGTGTGTGTG